>CAUYON010149790.1:0-15164 GCA_963573935.1 Arctocebus calabarensis
CCCGCCAAACAACAATACGGCTGCAACCCAAAAATGGCCGGGTGTTGTGGCAGGCACCTGAAGTCCCAGCTACTTGGGAGGCGGAGGCAGGAGACTTGCTTGAGCCCAGGAATTGGAGGTTGCTGTGAGCTGTGATGCCACATCACTCTATCCAGGGTGACAGCTTGAGGCTCTGTCTCAAAAAAAAAAAAAAAGTAAGTCATGGAAACTAAATAACATGCTGAATGATAGCTGAGTCAAAGACAAGATTAAGCAGGAAATCACAAAATTTTTAGAACAAAATGGCAGTGAAGACACAAATTATCAAAACCTATGGGATACTGCAAAAACAGTTCTAAGAAGAAAATTTATAACATTGAAAGCCTTCATCAAGAAAACAGAAAGAGATAAAGTCAACAAATTAACGGGTCATCTCAAGAAACTGGGGGAAAAAATAACATTACAGCCCCAAACCCAGCAGAAGAAAAGAAATAACCAAAATTGGAGAAGAATTAAATGAAATTGAAAACAATAGAATCATTCAGAAGATCAATACAACAAACATTTGTTTTTTTGAAAAGATTAACAACATTAACAAAACTTTGACTAACCTAACCAGAAACATAAAGGTAAAACTCTAATATTGTCAATCAGAAACAATAAAGGAGAAATAACAGACACCTCAGAAATTCAAAAAAATCCTTGATGATTACTATAAAAAACTCTATTCTCAGAAATATGAAAATCTGGAGGAAATACACCAATACCTGGAAGCACTCCACTTTCCTAGACTCAGCCATAAAGAATTAGAAATTTTGAATAGACCTATATCAAGCACTGAAATAACATCAAGTATACAAAATCTCCCAAAAAAGAAAAGTTCACATCAGAATTATACCAAAACTTTAATGAGGAACTAGTACCTACATTATATAACCTTTTCCAAAACATAGAAAAAGAAGGAATACTTCCCAACACATTCTATGAAGGAAATATCACCCTGATCCTCAAACCAGGAGAGGACTCAACAAAGAAAGAAAAAATATAAACCAATATCATTTGCATCAATGAATATAGATGCAAAATATTCAATAAGATCCTAGCAATATAAAAAGAAAAAGAAAGAAAAAATATAAACCAATATTCATTGCATCAATGAATATAGATGCAAAAATATTCAATAAGATCCTAGCAAACAGAATTCAACAACACATCAAAAAATATATACACCATGATCAAGTTGGTTTTATTCCAGGGTTACAGTTGTTTCAACAAATGTAAACCCATAAATATAATATATCTCATAAATAAAATAAAATAACAAAGACAAAATAACAAATCATCAAATGATTCTCTCAATTGATGCAGAAAAAGTTTTTGATAATATCCAGCATTCTTTCATGATCACAATACTTAACTAAATAGGCTTACATGACCCATGTCTTAAACTGACTGAGGCCATCTATAGCAAACCCACAGCCAATATTATATTGAATGGAATAAAACTGAAAATATTTCCACTCAGATCAGGAACTAGACAAGGAGGCCCTTTGTCTCCACTGCTATTCAATGTAGTATTGGAAGTCTTAGCCATCACATTCAGGCAAGAGAAGGTGATCAAGGGTATCCAAATGGGGTCAGAGGAGATCAAACTCTCACTCTTCAAGAATAATATGATGATTTTATACATGTAAAACCCCAGGGACTGAACTACAAAACTGTCAGAAGCAAATGAGGAATACAGTGGCATCTCAGGATACAAAATCAGTACTTACAAATCAATAGTGTATATATATATATCAACAACAGTCAAGCTGGAAATATAGTCAAGGACTCTATTCCTTTTACAGTAGTGCCAAAGAAGAGGAAATATCTGGGAATTTACTGCACAAAGGACGTGAAAGATCTCTATAAAGAGAATTATAAAACTCTAAGAAAAAAATAACAGAAGATGTTAACAAATGGAAAAACATACCATGCTCATGGCTAGGAAGAATCAACATTGTTAAAATATCCATACTGCCCCCAAAATCCACAGATCTAATGCAATCCCTAATAAAGCACCATTGTAATAATTTAAAGAGCTTGAAAAAATAGTACTTCCTTTTACATGGAATCAGAAAAAAACTTTGATTAGTCAAGACATTACTCAGAAATAAAAACAAATCAGGTGGTATCACATTACCAGACTTCAGTGTATACTTTAAATCTATAGTAATCAAAATAGCATTGCATTGGCACAAAAATACAGAGTTAGGTATTTGGAACAGAATAGAGAATCAAGAGATGAACCCAGCCAGTTATCGTCATTTGATCTTTGATAAGCCTATCAAAAATATTCATTGGGGGAAAGATCGCCTGTTTAACAAATGGTGCTGTTTTTGTTTTTGTTTTTGTTTTTGTAAGACAGAATTTATTCACAGAAGAGAATACAGAAAACATTAAGGCTCCTGGTAGAGGGAGAGAATTCTAGTGGGGAGAGAGAAGCTCTCTCCCTTTCTCTCCCAGTCTTTCCCCCATCCCCTCCTTTAGGCCTTTAGTCTCAGGGTATATATAGGTGTATGGGTTCCTGGGCCAGGAAACGAATGAATACAGTCCCTTCCACCAGGGGCAAGGTGAATGAATGTATCAATGAATGGATACAGTCCTTTCATGGAATTGAGGCCTAGGAAGTTCGCAAGAAATTGACCTAGGCATAGGAGATGGGGGTTCCACATTTAGTCCTAAGTGTGAAGTGAAGGAGACACCAAGGCACAGGTGTCTCCTCAGCAGTTGTCCAGCCTTTTTGGCAATTGGAGCCTCTGGTGGAGGTTGGAGGGGAGGTGGGACACTATTAATAGAGGGACTTCATCCAGCCAATGCAAGCAGTGTAACCTGACTCATTGTAACCTCAATGATTTCCCAAGAATAAAAACGAAAAAAAGAAGGTACTAGATTGCCATGTTTTTTTTTTAATTTCTTATTTATTTATTTATTTATTTAGAGACAAAGTCTCACTTTGTCACACTCAGTAGAGTGCCATGGTGTCAGAGCTCACAGCAACCTCCAACTCTTGGGCTCAAGCGATTCTCTTGTCTGAACCTCCCAAGTAGCTGAGATTACAGGTGCCTGGAACAAGGCCCAGCTATTTTTAGAGACGAGGTCTCAGTCTTGCTCAGGTGGGTCTTGAACCTGTCAGCTCAGGCAATCCACCCACTTCAGCAACCCAGAATGCTAGCATTACAGGGGTGAGCCACCACGCCCAGCATAGATTGCCATATTTTTAATGGTTGAGTAATACTCCATAGTATGCATATACCAGGCTTTATTAATCCATCTATATATTGGTAGGCAGTAGGGTTGTTTTCATATCTTTGTGATTATAAATTTTGCTACTGTAAACTTTCAGGTACGGGTGTCCCTTTTACAAAAAGACGTTTTTTCCTTTGGATATATACCCAGGAGTGGGCTTGCTGAATCAAATGGTAGATGTACTTTAAGTTTAGTTTTTTGAGGTATCAGCACACAATTTTCCATAGATGTTGCCCTAGTTTACAGTCCCATCAATAGTTTATGAGAGTTCCTTTCTCTCCACATCCATGCCAGCATCTGTTGTTTTGGGACTTTTTAATAAAGCCTTTTTCACTGAAGTTAGGTGATATCTCATTGTGATTTTAATTTGCATTTCCCCAATGATTAGAGATGTTGAGCATTTTTTCATGAGTTTTTTGGCCATTAGTATACCTTCATTTGAAGCCTTTTTGCTCACTTTTGAATGAGGTTGTCTGGTTGTTTATTGCTGATTTGGTTGAGTTCTTTGTAGCTTCTGATTATAGGTCCTTTATCAGATGTATAGCATGGAAATATTTTCTCCCCTTCTGTGGGTCATCTTTGTGTTCTTTCCATTGTGTCCCTAGCTGTGCAGAAGCTTTTTAATTTGGCCATTATTTATTGTTGTTGTTACTGTTGGGGTCATCTTCATGAATTCTTTAGGCCAATATCTATAAGAGTTTTTCCAACATTTTCATCTAGGATTCTTATAGTTTCCTGCATTAGAGGTAAGTTTTTTATCCACCGTGAATTAATTTTTTTGAGTGGAGAGAGGTGCAGCCCTGGCTTTGCTCTTTTTTTTTTTTCTTTAAATTGAGACAGAGTCTTACTTTATTGTGCTCAGTAGAGTACCATGGCATCACAGTTCACAGCAAACTCAAACTCTTGGACTCAAGTGATTCGCTTGCCTCAGTCTCCCAGGGAACTATAGGTGCCCTCAGCAATGCCCGACTATTTTTTATTTTTATTTTTTAGCAGGCCCAGCCTGGGTTTGAACCCACCAGCCCTGGGGCATGTGGTCAGCACTCTACCCACTGAGCTACAGGCACCACCCCTGGTTTCAGTCTTATACTTGTGGCTATACAATTTTCCCAGCACCATTTATTGAATCCATGATAGGAATCTTTACCTAATGTATGTTTTTATTTATTTTGTCAAAACTCAGGTAAGAATATAAGGATAATTTCATCTTTGTTCTCTGTTCTGTTCCATAGGTCTATGGTTCTGTTTTTGTCACAATATCATGCTGTTTGGGTTACAACAGCCTTGTAGTATAGCCTAAAGTCTGGTAAAGTGAAGCCTCCCACTTGGTTCTTATTATGTAACGTTTCCTTCACTATTCGGGGTCTTTTCTGGTTCCATATGAAGGATAGAACTATTTTTTGCTATATCTGGAAAGAAATGGCATTGGTATTTTAATGGGAATTGCACTGAATCCGTAAATCACTTTGAGTAGTACAGCCATTTTAATAATGTTGATTCTGCTGCGCCATGAGCATGGTATATCATTCCATCTACAATTTCTTTCTCCAGCATTTCATAATTCTCAGAACCCGTTTATGTGAAAAGTGCTTAACAAAATAGGTATAGATGGGACTTACCTCAAAATTATAAAACTCATATGTGACAAACCCACAGTCAACATCATTTTGATGTTGAAAAATTGAAAGCATTCCCTCTTGGTACTAGCAGACAACTTTACCCACTATCTCCACTTCTGTCCAACATTGTGCTAGAGGTCCTAGGAAAAGAAATCAGGCAAGAGAAGGAGATCAAGGGTATCTAAATGAAAAAGCACAGGTCAAATTATTGTTCTTTACTGATGACATGATTTTATCTCTAGAAAATGTCAAAGATTCCACCAAGATACCCCTGGAATTGATAAATAAATTAAGTAAAGTCTGAATTTAAAATAAATGTACACAAATCGTTAGCTTTAATATATGTCAACATCAAGCTAAGAATCAAATAAAAGACATAATATCTTTCTTACTAACAATAAAGAAAATAAAATATCTAGGAATACACTTAACAAAAGCAATCAAAGACCTCTTAGGTAGAATTAAACTCTAGGTTTTTAAAACTTAAAAATTTTAATTTCACTTACAAATACTAATGGAGAAACATTGCTTTACAATGCATTTTTTTCTCTTTCCCAGATTCCCAGCTTCCCATTTTTGTATTACTATTAGTTTGGTATTAAAATGAGTGTTTATCTTTTGTGATAATTACCTCATGAGTTATTCATTAATCATTAATATTTGTACTCTACCTATCAAGGCAAGCTAGAAATCAAGAACACATCCTGTTCCTTCATTTTTTTCTCACCTTTCATATATAAGCAGAAATCACATTCTGTCAATATCCCTTAGATATGTTCAATTCCTACCTTCTCCACTGTCACAATATCTTATTTCATATTCCTGCCACCCGTCACCTATAGCAACCTCCTGACTGAATTCCCTGAATTGCATATTGTACACCTGCAATCCATTCTATGCTTTTGGTCTACAATTTTATAAATATAGCAGTTGTATGTGTTTGTGTGTGTTTAAGCAGTTGTATGTGTTTGTGTGTGGTCATATAATTGTCATCAATTGCTAGATATCAACAGCTAAGCATAGAAATGAAAGTATACTATGTCCTGCTTACCTCTCCAGCTTCATCACAGCCTCGCTTATAGTAGTTATTGGGATCTACTTGTTCTTCCCAGGATTCTGTTTGGGTAGATTCGCTGCATCTCTTTATACTTGAAATATCCTCATGGTTCCCACTTGAAACTAATTTCTATTTATCCTTCAGGATTTGGTTGGGCTGTTATCTCTATAAAGAAATGAAGTTCTCCTCCTTCAGATTTTCACACTTTGTGCTGGCCCCATCATATCATAGTTCTTATCACACAAAATGGTAATTTGCTCCTTGTCAAAGGCCTTTGTAGCAACATCAGTATTGTTCAAATTTGGTCCAAAGAGCACCTTCATCTGAATCACTTAGGGATCTTGTTGAAGGCCACTCTAGCTCTAGTGAACTAGAATCTCTGAGAGTGAGGTCCAGGACTCAACATTTAAACATGTTACCCAGTTAATTTTGAGGCTTCCTGAAGTTGGAGAATTATTACAGTAAGCTGCAGGTCCTTTTGGAGATAGACTGTGACTATAGCTTGGGTATTTTCTTCATGTAGATCTATCTTCTTAATGCCCAGCATAGTGCCTGGTACCTGACATGCAAGCAAGACAGAATTATGAAAGCTTTACCCATTTTCATTTTATTGTCCAACACCAAAAGAAAAATAAATGGTCTTCATAACTCAACTGAGACTAAGCCTAAATTTAAATGGTTAACTAAAAGTAAAAAAAAAAACCCTGAAATTTATAATTCTACCATTACACTACTTTAGAAAGTGTTACTAATTTGGGTAAAATCATTTTTTTACATGTGTTTCTAATTCTAATTTAACATATGTAAAATTGTAAGAAAAATTCTTCTAATTTTTTCTAGAATGATTTTGTCCTATTTTTTATGAAAAGGTAATTTTAAATACTTTTTAAAATTTATTTTAAAATTTCCTGCTAAAGAACTTGTGCAGAGATATCCCAGGTACCTAAAGTATTACTATATATGTATTTATTACTCAGTTTCATTCATTCATTTACTGGACAAATAATTTAGAAAACTCTCTCTATGTGTCAAGAACAATGTTAGCCCCTTGTACACACTAATAAACGAGTCCCTGACCTTACAGAGCTCACAATATTGTCAAGACACAGGCATTGGACAAACAAATATTTGTGTTGGTGGAGGAAGTATGTATATGTATGGGTAATACAAAGTGTGAAGTGCTAGGAAAGAAATAAGAAGGGGTGTTGTGTGGGAGTGCTCGGGTGAGGGCTTGTTTAATGTCCACTAGTGGCTTCTCTAGATGGTGCTTTTGCTGAAGCTAAAGCTTTTTTTTTTTTAAGAGACAGAGTCTCACTTTATTGTCCTTGGTGCAGTAGTGTCACAGCTCACAGCAACCTCCACCTCCTGGGTTTAGGTGATTCTCTTGCCTCAGCCTCCCCAGTAGCTGGGACTACAGGTGCCCACCACAACGCCTGGCTTTTTTGTTGTTGCAGTTTGGCCAGGGTTGAGTTTGAACCCTCCACCCTTGGTATATGGGGCCAGTGCTCTACCAGCTGAGCCACAGGTACCGCCCCTCTGCTGAAGCTAAAGTATGAGAGACAAAGGGAACAAGTACAAACTTCCTATAGCAGAAACTTGGGTGTCAAGGAAACTGAAAGAAGCCAAAGGTGTTTGTGGGATCATAAGCAAGGGGGAAAGTTGCCCTAGTTTGGAGTCAAGTCCTTGGCAAATATGATTAAAAAAAAAAAGTTCAGTGTTCTTCTAATTGCAACAGGAAGTTATAGCAGAGTTAAGCAAGGTAGATATGTGATTAGATTTCTATTCTTTATGAGATCATTCCATCTGAAGTGTAGAGAATGGAATTTAGAAAAGGAAGAGAGCATTAGAGAGAGAAATTAGATGTATATTGCATTTGTTCAGTGTTGGCAATGAAAAGGAAAGAAGTGAGCAAGCTGAGGTATATTTTGGAGGTAAAATCAGTAATGACGACTGATGGGCTACACAGAGAATGGTGGACCCATAAAGGCAGGAAGGAAGCCAAGTTGCTTGGTGCCATTTACTACACAGTCTGAGAGAGAGACAGGTTAGAAGGAAACTGGAGGCTTCAGTTTATAATATGCTAAGTCTTAAATGTCTGAGACATTTCAGTAGAGATGTCAAATAAGTATGTGATTAATTAGTATAAAACATAAACCATAAAGGAAGCTCATCTTGTCCTTACCATCTCCGTTGCGTTCTGAGATTAACTTTAGCAGCATTTCCACTTGTATTATTGTTATCTTTGTTACTATTGCCCATTTTTACAATTTATGTAGGGATAAAACTCTAAATTTAACCCTTTATCCCTTTATCTTTCTATCCTGAAGCAACCCAGAAGACAGAGTTAATTTATTCAAATTCTAAGGTAATTTCGTATTTTTACTCAGGTAAAATGAACATATATATATAATTCCAAGACATTTCTATGAGTAAAGTATGAATAAAAGGAACGAGTATTAGAATTCAAAAAAGTATGCATTTATTCCTATTTTATTATTGAATAGTCTCAATGTCTCTGCTTGCTATTGTACAGACTACAATTAACTGCAAGTTTGCAAGAACAGCTGTTTTACATAGGCGAGGATAAATTAGTAAATGAGCTCAGCAAACATTTCTTGAGCATAAATTTGATAGATAAAAATAATAGGTCATGGAGGCAGAGCAAGATGGCAATCAAGATGGTAGCATAACCCATCTCTTGCAGAACAACAGGTGAGAGGAAGGGAGCTCTGGATCTTTCCCCATGTGAATTATTGGAGTGGATGGACAACTGGAGATGCACAGCAAATTGGTGGATTGTTGTGTTTGAGGTGTAGTTCAAAACCACAGACTCTGCTATAGACTTTTCCCCTGCCCAACAGAGAAGTGGCAGGCAGCCCCTCCCACAGGGAAGACAGCAGTTGCAACTCACAAAACCTAATTGATGAAAACTTCCTTGAAGTGTGGATTTCAGAGTTTGGCAACCAGAAAGGGGTACTGCTTGGAGCCATAGAGGATTTCAGAGTTTGGCAACGAGAAAGGGGTACTGCTTGGAGCCATAGAGCCCAGGCAAGAGTTGAGGGGAGGGGACCCTGCCGGGAAACAGACATTTTGAAATATCTGAAATGGTGAACACCTTTTCCCCAGATCATTGAGAGTAATTGATCCAACAGTGCCATCCCAGCTGGGGAATCATGATGAGGTCTGACTGCAGGGTACACAGGGATCTGGGGTGTGGAGGAGACACTCTGAGCTGTGGAAATTGGAGAGGAGGGTCCACATGCACTGCAGCTGTGGAAGAGGTGGCCTCAGGGGGCAAGCCCCTCCCCCGCAGCTGCTGCAGTTGCCGCAGTGAGCCCCTCTCCCACAGCTGATTGTAGTTGCCAGTTTGCAACAGAACGGGAGGGCAGAGTGGAGAGATTTGTGATGTGTGGACTCTGGCACCAAGTTTGGAGGTCGGATGGGAGTGCCGTCTGGAGCAGAGCTCCCAGAATAGGGCACCTTTTCGAACATAGACCAGTGGAGAAACTCCAAGAATGGCAACTGGCCAGATTGAGTGTTTACTATACGAACAAAGTAATTGGTGAATCACATATAAGCCTGGGAACCACTCACAGCACCATCTCGTGTCCACAAAGCATATTGCATTATAAATTTATTCCTCTACAATAGTCACATACATAAAGATGTGTATTTCTATACATATACAAGAATAATATTTTTGAGGTTGGTTTTTTTATCCTTTTCTCGGAGGAGTCATTGATAAATAATTTTTTATTTTACTTTTTTTCCTTAGGTTATTTTTATTATCTTCTATTTTCAATTGTATTTTTCTTTTTCCTTTCTTCTGTTTTGTAACTCTTCCACAAACACTACTTTCTTTTTCCTCTTTCCCCTTGCTCTTCTTCCCTTCTTATAACTTCTAAGAGTGCTCACATCATATTTTTAGAGGCTTTTTTTTTTATCTTTTCACAAATATTTTACAAGTATCATTTTTAGTGTAGATTTTTGTTTGTTAGTTTTTTGTTTTTTTGTTCTTTGTTGTTGTTGTTCGGTTTTTTGTTTGTTTTTTTATGTTTTTTCTGTATGTCTATGTGTTTCTTACTGTGGGTGCATCTGTGGGCTTATGTGTCTGCTAGCCCTTTTACTTGTGTATTAGTCCATTTGGTCTCAATGTGATTGGTGTTGTGAATGTTTTCCTTGCCACCTTGATCCTTCAGTCTACCCCCTCCCCTGGTCTGGAAGTCTAGAAGTCCAACTCATCCAGAATCCAGATTGTCTGCATTTCTTAGCTAGGACTGGGCATTGCATAGATGGTGGCTGTATTGCTTTGCTGTTCCTGTGAATCCAGTAACTGTACAGGAAGACATAGAGGGAAAGGGGACTGTCCTGGCCCAAAGATAAAGAGTATCTCAGCAGCTGACAGAGGCTAGGGTTCCCACACTGCGGGTGAAGGCTCAGAAGTTGCTGAAGTGCATGAACCTAAGAGGAGGCTCCTTCTACCCAACTTCAGCATTAGTAGAGTGATCCAGCTGTGGTCTAACTTTGGACAATCATCTCCCCATCTCTGTGGCCTTCCAGAAGGAGCCATACCTATAGGGATTCCAGTACTGCAGAACAGTGACAACAAAGGTTTAGTGGCCGAAGGAAAAATTCTTTTGCTGTCTGGATATCCTCAGGTTTGGACTGAGCTCAGGTGGAATTTTCTTCAGCTGCCATTGAACACCTGAGGCAGACAGACACCAGCCTCCCCTGCTGGATGGTGGTAGACTGTGATTACCTCAAGGAGGAAGCAATGACCTCATTTTGACTCCGGTAGGTGCATTTGCCCATTTGTTTTGGGGGGCAGAACAGGGACACAGAGACTGGGTTAACGAAGTCTGCCAGAGAGACTACCAGAGACTGGGGTGACCAAAATCTGGTGGTGAAAGATGACCAAGGTGAGGTAAGAGGCACCAATCCCCAGGCTCTAAACCTTCTACTGGATGGGCATTTCTGACTCCTCAGAGGTCCAAAGGCACTCAAATCACACTCGAGCTGCCAATAGCCCCTAACATCTAGTTGCTGGAGCCCTCCTGAACTTTCCAGCCAGAGAGTGGGGGGCTGTCAGGGACAATTGGTATGGAACTCTTGAACTGTAAAAATTATCCAAGGACCCTCGAAGGTGGGTCCCAGGTTTTTGGGTAGTGGGAAGGTTTGATTGTCCTCTTCCAGATACTACTGGTGGGGGAAGGAATGTCCTAGGTGCTTGTATTTCACTGAACCTGAGTGTGCACCCCAGGGTTACTGAAACACTAGGATTTGACAGAAATCAGCTGGATACAAGACAGAGCCACCTACCCAGTCACAGACTGTAGTATTGTACAGGTATTCTGCAAAATTGTAAAGGAAAAGCTGCAGTCACCAATACCAGTTCCTAGGTGGAGGGCTGGTCAACCACAACCATAGAAGTTTCCAGTCCAATTTCACTAACCTGCCCATCTAGCTAAAAGCTGAAAAACAATCATGGGGCATAATCAGTGGAAAAACTCTGGCAACATGAATAAACAGAATTGTGCAACTCCCCCAAAGAATGACAAACCATCCAATCCAGATGATCCCATCAACAAACAGATAGCTGAGATGTCTGAAATAGAATTTAGAATCTGGATTGCAAACAAGATCAACAAAATGGAAACAAAGATGGAGGTCGAGATTGTAGGACTAATTCAGAAGATGTCTCAAGAATTCAATCAATTCAAACACAAAATGACCAAAGATTTTGATACATTGAGACAAGAAGTTGCAACCCTCAAAGACCTGAGAAATACAGTAGAAGCCCACAGTAGCAGGATAGTGCAAGTAGAAGAAAGGATTTCTGACACCGAAGACAGAGACTTCGAATGCTCCAAAATGCTCAAAGAGGTAGAGAAATGGAAGGCAAAAACGGATCATTCTCTCAGAGAGCTCTGTGATAACTCGAAGAAAACCAATGTTCGTCTTATAGGGATACCTGAAAATGACAAACTGGCTTCACATGACACAGAGTCCCTTCTTCTTGAGATTATGAAAGAGAATTTTCCATACATGCCTATAGACTCTGAAATGCAGATAGCAGACAGTTTCAGAACCCCAACACAACTCAACCTGAATAAGACATCCCCCAGGCACGTCGTAGTTAACTTCACTAAAGTTAACATGAAGGAGAAGATTCTAAAAGCAGCCAGACACAAGAAATCCATTACATTCAAGGGGAAGAATATTAGAATAACTGCAGATCTCTCTGCTCAAACCTTTCAAGCTAGAATGGAGTGGACTTTGACCATTAACCTCCTAAAACAAAATAACTTCCAAAACAGGATCCTCTATCCAGCCAAATTGAGTTTCATTTATGATGGAGAAATTAAATACTTGAACAACATCATATGTTGAAGAAATTTGCCATAAGAAGAAATTTTCCCTAACTAAACCAGCTCTCCAGGATATCCTCAGACCTATCCTCCATAATGACCAGCACAAACCTCCACCATAAAAGTAAATTCAAGCAGAAGCTTTCGACCACATACTAAACTCTACAATGGCGAAAGGACCCAAAATACGCACTCCACATCCCAGTAGCTTATCTTTACTTTCAATTAATGTGAATGGTTTAAACTGTCCTCTAAAGAGGCACAGGTTGGCTGACTGGATACAAAAACTTAAACCAGATATCTGCTGAATACAAGAATCTCATCTAACCTTAAAAGATAAATATAGACTCAAGGTGAAGGGATGGTCATCTATATTCCAGGCAAATGGAAAACAGAAAAAAGCAGGTGTCACAATCTTATTCGCAGATACAATAGGCTTTAAACCAACCAAAGTGAGTAAAGATAAGGATGGACATTTTATATTTTTTAAAGGTAATACACAAAATGATGACCTTTCAATTATTAATATTTATGCACCCAACCAGAATGCGCTTCAATTTATAGAGAAACTCTAACAGACATGAGCAACTTGATCTCCTCCACCACCATAACAGTAGGAGATTTTAACACTCTTCTAACATTGTTGGACAGGTCCTCCAAAAAGAAGCTAAACAAAGAAATCATAGATTTAAACTTATCCATCCAACATTTGGACTTAACCGAAATCTACAGAACATTTCATCCCAACAACAGAATACACATTCTTCTCATCAGCCCATGTATCATACTCCAAAATTGATCACATCTTAGGTCACAAGTCTAAACTCAGCAAATTTAAAAAAATAGAAATTATCCTTTGCATCTTCTCAGATCATCATGGAATAAAGATTGAACTCAACAACAACAAGAATCTGCTTATTCAAACAAAAACATAGAAGCTTAACAACCTCATGCTGAAGGATACATGGGTCATTGATGAGATTAAGCAGGAAATTTTCAAATTTTTGGAACAAAATGACAATGAAAACACAAATTATCATATGGGATACTGCAAAGGCAGTCCTTAGAGGGAAATTTATAGCACTGCAAGCATTCCTCAAGAAAACAGAAAGAAAGGAAGTTAACAACTTAATGGGACATCTTAAAAGGAAAAGGAAAAGGAAGAACATTCCAATCCCAAACCCAGCAGAAGAAAAGAGATAACCAAAATTAGAGCAGAATTAAATGAAATTGAAGACAAAAGAATTATAGAACAGATCAATAAATCAAAAAGTTGGTTTTTTGAAAAGGTCAATAAAATAGATAAACCCTTAGCTAACCTAACCAGGAAAAAAAGAGTAAAATCTCTAATCTCATCAATCACAAATGGTAAAGATGAAATAACCACAGACTCCTCAGAAATTCAAAACATCCTCAACGAATATTATAAGAAACTTTACTCTCAGAACTATGATAATCTGAAGGAAATTGACCAATACTTGGAAGCAAACCACCTCCCAAGACTTAGCCAGAATGAAGTGGAAAAGTTGAACAGGCCGATATCAAGTTCTAAAATAGCATCAACTATACAAAAACTCCCTAAAAAGAAAACCTCTGGACCAAATGGCTTCACGTCAGAATTCTACCAAACCTTTAAAGAAGAATTAGTTCCTATATTACTCAACCTTTTCCAAAATATAGAAAAAGAAGAAATACTACCCAACACATTCTATGAAGCAAACATCACCTTGATCCCCAAACCAGAAAAAGACCCAACAAGAAAAGAAAATTATAGACCAACATCACTAATGAATATTGATGCAAAAATATTTAATAAGATCCTAGCAAACAGAATTCAACAATACAACAAACAAATTATACATCAAGACCAACTAGGCCCACGATCTCAAGGCTGGTTCAATATACGTAAATCTATAAATGTAATCCAGCACATAAACAAATTAAAAAATAAAGACTACACGATTCTCTCAATTGATGCAGAAAAAGCCTTTGACAATATCCAGCATCCCTTCATGATCAGAACATTAAAGAAAATGGGAATAGAGGAGACATTTCATAAACTGATAGAGGCCATCTACAGCAAACCCACAGCCAATATTGTATTGAATGGAGTTAAATTGAAATCATTCCCACTTAGATCAGGAACCAGGAAAGGTTGCCCATTGTCTCCATTGCTCTTTAACATTGTAATGGAAGTTTTAGCCATTGCAATTAGGGAAGAAAAGGCAATCAAAGGTATCCACATCGGGTCAGAAGAGATCAAACTTTCACTCTTCACAGACGATATGATTGTATATCTGGAAAACACCAGGGTTTCTACTATAAAACTCTTAGAAGTGATCAAGGAATACAGCAAAGTATCAGGCTACAAAATCAACACTCATAAATCAGTAGCCTTTATGTACACTAACAACAACCAAGCTGAAAAAAACAGTCAAAGATTCCATTCCTTTCACAATAGTGCCAAAGAAGATGAAATATTTGGGAGCATACCTAACAAAGGATGTGAAAGATCGCTATAAAGAGAACTATGAAACTCTAAGAAAAGAAATCGCTGAACATGTCAACAAATGGAAAAACATACCATGCTCATGGTTGGGAAGAATCAATATTGTTAAAATGTCCATACTCTCCAAAGCAATATACAATTTTAATGCAATTCCTATTAAAGCTCCATTGTCATATTTTAAAGACCTTGAAAAAATAATACTTCATTTTATATGGAATCAGAAAAAACCTTGACTAGCCCAGACATTACTTAGAAATAAAATCAAAGCAGGAGGGATCACACTACCAGACCTGAGACTGTATTATAAATTGATAGTGATCAAAACAGCATGGTACTGGCAC
>CAUYON010149793.1:0-16753 GCA_963573935.1 Arctocebus calabarensis
TGGGAACTGCTGTGCTGTTTACCTTGAAACTGCCATGCTGTTTATCTCTAGTTCTGACCATGTGGACTTCTTACTCCCTGTTCTGGCTCTTGCCAGTTTCTTCTTAGACAAGGTCAAACCTTGACCATTACAGGGGCAAAAGCAGGGGGAGTCCCCCATGGCTTCCCATAGTATTTACCCAAAGAAAAGGAAATCAGTATGTAAAAGTGATACCTGTAATACCTGTACCCCTATGTTTATTGCAGCACTATTCACAATAGCCAACACATGGAACCAACCTAAGGGTTAGTCAATGGGTGAGTAGGTAAAGAAAATGTGGAACATATGTACAATGGAATACTATTAAGCCATAAAAAATTAAATCTTATCCTTTGCAGCATCATGGATGGAAATGGAGGTCATTATGTGAAATGAGAAAAGCTAGTCATAGAATGACAGAAGTTATATGTTCTCACTCACATGTGGGAGCTAAGAAAGTTGGTCCCATGGAGGTAGAGAATAGAATAGTGGTTACCAGAGGCCAGGAAGGGTGGTGGTTTTGGGGTGGAGGATGAAGAGAGGTTGGTGAATGGGAACTAACATATAGTCAGATAGAAGGAATTAGTTCTAGTGTTTCCTAGCACAGTAGGGAGACTATGGTCAATAATAATTTATTGTATGTTTCATAATAGCTAGATGAGACTATCTGAAATGCTCCCAACACAAATAAGTGATAAATGTTTGAGATGATGAATATTTTAAATACCTTGATGTGGTCTTTACATACTGTATGGATGTACCAAAATATCATATGTATTGCAGAAATACAAATAATCATATAATTATATAAAAAAAATGAAGACAAGGGGAGGACACAGACACAAGAGGGAAGAAGACCTCCTGAATATAGTGTAGACAGAGTTCTGCTACTTACCACAAGCCAAGGATCACCTGGGGCCATTAGAAACTGAAAGAGGTGGCTCGGCGCCTGTGGCTTAACAGGCTAAGGTACCAGCCACGTACACCTGAGCTAGCGGGTTCAAATCCAGCCCGGGCCTGCCAAACAACAATGACAGCTGCAACCAAAAAATGGCCGGGCATTGTGGCGGGCGCCTGTAGTCCCAGCTACTTGGGAGGCAGGCGCAGGAGACTCGCTTGAGCTCAGGTAGTGGAGGTTGCTGTGAGCTGTGATGCCACAGCACTCTATCCAGGGTGATAGCTTGAGGCTGTGTCTCAAAAAAAAAAAAAAGAAACTGAAAGAGGCATAGAAGTTTTCTTCCCTACAGCCCACAACCCTGATGTCACCTTGAATCTGGACTTCTAGCTTCTAGAACTGTGAGGGAATAAATTTCTGTTGTTTGACATCCCCCTTTCTCAATATTAACAGCAATAAAAATGAACAACGTTTTGACATACCTGGGCAGGGATTCAGGGCTCAGTTGCAGAATGAGACAGATGATTCTCAGCTACAGAGGTGGAGCCCAGGTAGGAATGGAGCGTGATATGAACAGCTTGATTTAGGGCAGTGGTTCTCAATCTTCCTAATGTCGTGACCCTTTAATACAGTTCCTCATGCTGTGGTGACTCCCAACCATAAAATTATTTTTGTTACTACTTCATGACTGTAATTTTGCTACTATTATGCATTGTAATGCAAATATCTGTTATGCTGGATGTATTTTCATTGTTACAAAGGGGTTGTGACCCACAGGTTGAGAACTGATTTAGGTGAAGTCATTTCAAAACCAAGAGACAATATGAAAGGTCAAATTTCAAGGGGTGGGGCATATGAAGAGTCAGTAACTAAACTTGAAGTGAAAGGAGGGCTAGCTGGGTGGATTGGCAGGTTTGGGAGGGTGGATGGGGCTGAAATTGAAGAGATTCATTGAGGCTTTGAAATTTTATTTCTGCTCAAAACATGTGTACTCCACAGCTTTTCCCAAAGACTTACCATCTATGTACACAACTTGGTATTTGCCATTTTGAATTCATAGGATGGTAAATATATCATACTCTTTGCATTCCTGTGTAGGCTTCTGCAATTTTGATAAACAGATTTTTATTTTTAAAATGATAAGGAGACAAGAACAGTACCACATGCGTCCCCTAGAACCTTGTTTCTTAAGGGATGATTGAATAACTATGAACTCCATTTTATATCCATGTCTGTTTGTGACTCCAACTGAGGTTGGAAGGACAGCAAATCCAGAGTTTCCGTGATGAAGGCCAAGAAATGACTGTCCTTAACTGCCTCCTGTTTTCTCACTACCTATTAGAGATACAAAACAATGTCATGCTCAGAATGAACAAGGAATAGGTAGCTAGGAACCATATAGTTTTGCCAAAATTGTACCCTGGCCAATATAAAAAATGTTTGGAGTTATGGAGCTCTTCATTAAAGCTGTTTCCTTTTTAAGCTAGGTGGGATGCTAATGTCTCTGAAACAGAAATGTGTCTTAGGCAGATGCTGTATCCCATATGACATATATGCTATGACAGATAGTTGGGATTGCTACTTTTGCATTTTCAAAGCTATCTCCACTCACTCCATGCAGCACCACTTGCCTAAGAGAAATATAAACCCACATGGAACCATAAAGGAGGATCAAGTCAGACAATGAAACTAGAGCTGATTTGCTTAGCAGGCTGTCACAAGTTGGGAGAGGAAAGACCCAGCCTTTTTCTGTTCTCTTCTGTCTGTGCCAATGAACAAAGAAAAAGATAAGTCTTTTTGATCAAAGGTGATCTAAACCACTTTTTTTGAAATCAGATTTACTTTAGAATAAAGAGCCAAACTTGAGAGTTGAGGCTATTATCTGGATAATTTAGGGATCAGGAAGGAATGTAATTTTACTGAATGAAACATAGTGGAACTTTGGGTCTGTTATGAAGGCATTTACTTCAATTTCTGATTTTATTTGGATTGAAGAGAATTGACTAAACTCTTTGTTAGAGTAAGTGCAATAATAAAAAATTAAAATTGTTATCAGAGGTACTGTGTTCTCTCTTATTTCTGACATGATATTTCTACTACAAATTGAGTCACGAATACAACAGAAATTCATTGTTACACAGTTTTGGAGGTTAGAAATCCAAGACCAAGTTGTTGATGTGTCAGAGAGACTCTTGCCTAGCTTCTGGTGTTTTGTTGGCAGTTTTTGGTGTTTTTCGGCTTGGAAAATCATCACCTTGCTCTCTGCATTCATCTTCACATAGCATTCTCCATGTGCATGTCTGCCTGTCTCCAAATCCCCACCACCACCCCTTTTAAGGACATTGGTCAGATTAAAGCCTGCTGAAATGATCTCATTTTAACTTGATCATCTCTCTAAAGGCCTTCTCTCCAAATAAAGTCACCTTCTGCAGTACACAGGCTTAGAATTTCAACATGTAAATTTGGGGGGTAGTAAACCCATAACACTTAAATATATCATGAGTCCCTAGTACACAATTTCTATGCATAACTATAAAGCCATAATCATGTAACCTAAATGGCATTGCCTTCACTAAGAGAGTCTAGATCAGTGGTTCTCAACCTTCCTAATGCCGTGACCCTTTAATACAGTTCCTCATGTTGTGGTGATCCCCAAGTATAAAATTATTTTCATTGCTCCTTCATAACTGTAATTTTGCTACTGTTATGAATTGTAATGTAAACCTCTGATTTGCAGGATGGTCTTAGGTGACCCCTAAGATCAAAGAGATTGAGACAGGTTGAGAACCACTGGTCTAGATGAACAAAATTTTAAAATGTATTTTTCTCTTCCTAACCTGAAATGAGAGACTCAGAATTTATCAATATCTATCTAGCTTTGTGTTGAAACTGGGTTGTAATGCTTTTTTCTATTTGAGAAATAGAACTGGACAGACAGCTGGCTTCAGAGTTTGCACGAAGAGTACATAATCCTACTTATATCATCATGTTTGCAAAATCTGCACTGCAGTTTTTGTGAGGGAATGAGATGTTTGGAAATAAAATCTGCTCTGCAGAAGTGGAAAATTTATCCACTTTCACATTATTTTTGTTGTCTATATTTTTATTTGGCTTTCTCAAGATGTATGTATCTTTGAGTATTTTCCCTTTGCTGTCCATGTCAGGAATGGTGAAGTGTTGCAGCACTCATTGACCTTCTATGTAATATGAAAGTTGCTTACCTCCTCCAGGATTACGATTTCATAAATCTAGAGTTAGCCTGGATTGAGGTAGAACAAGGAAAGGGGGCATGAGGAATAAATGGTTATGCAACCCTCAAAAGTGTGAGAGTTCATTGTTTAAATTGTAATTCTGCAAACAGAACTAGTCATTATATCCATGTGCTGGACACCTGGTTTTTAATTACCACTGCAACACTTTCATCCTGCTTCTGATTCACAGCACTGTTCTCATCTTTAGTAGGAATTGTTATTCTTTCAGTGCGAATAGTTCTTTTGGGGCTGCAGATTTTATTAACTCACTTTTTGGGGCACTTGCCAATCATATTACCTATCAACTGGTGACAATGATTGCATTGAGGTTAGAGACGTGAACAAGTTAGAGATCTTCCTGGAGATTTTAAATACTAATAAAGAGGGGCTAGGGGTTTACTAAGGTGGGATGACTTTGTCCTGTCTGAACTTGTGCCCAGTTCAACATTTTAAGGCAGGGGCCTCTACGTGATAGGAAAGAATGAGACAATACACAGAAAACACACAGAGGGAAGGAGAAAAAGAAAGAAGGGGAGAGAGAGAGAATGAACGTATCAGTTGAATTATTGGGGAAGGTCAGTGTCATGTGTCAACTTTTAGTTTCTTAAGTCAATAAAGCTCCCACTCTTTCAGCTACTTTTATTGGCATTCTGTCATTTGCAACAGAAATAGTCATTTTCAAGTGTAATCCATAAAAAACAAAAGCAATAATATTAATTCCTATATTCAAAGTTCAGTTTTTCTTCAGGTAGCAATATTTGAAAGATATCACAAAAATATTGTATTTTTCATAATATCATTTCTAGAATTGGAGCTAATATACTTAATGTGGTTACTCTTCTTTCCCATGACCTGCTGGAATTTGACTTCTCAGTTTGTTCATGTTTGTCTTCATAATGTTGGGGAGGGAGTTTAGACCGGTGTCTGGTACTCTAGAAAACTCTGAAATAGAGAAGTTCTTTAAGCTTATGCTTTATGTAGTCTGAGGTTCTTCCTGTTTTCTATTTATCCTTTAATGCAAGCTAAGATATGACCACCCTTGGGAATTTGTCTACAATTTGTTTAGTTAGAAATGAATCTTCACCTATGTCCTGTGGAGTTCTACCTTAATAACACCAACCCCATTCTGCCTTCTATTTGTGCTCCAGTGTTGTATAATAAATCATCCCAGAATAATGGCTTAAAACAATAACTGCTTTATTATGTCTCACCATTATTTTGGTAAAGCATTTGAACAGGACTTATCTAGGAGATTGTTTTTCACCTATTGTTGACTGAGGTCACTTAATGGTATTTTGGTGGTCTGGTATTCAAGGTCAATACAGCTTCACTTACCTGCCTACCACCTTGGAGGGGTTATTGTTACTGGTGAATATGCTCTCTCCTTTCAGGTTCTGTTTTCTCTATTTTGGGGGGGTTTATGCCTTAAGAAATCCTTTTCCTGTTATTTTAGCAGGATTTTTGAAAAGAACATGTGTTCAATATAGTATTTTTACTTGGAAGTCCTAAAAACCTAGTTTACAAACTACTTTCACATTTAGTTTCTATTTTCTCTTTACAAAAACCTTATGAGTTTTACTCATCCATATTTTAAGATAGGAAAACTAAGACAAGTGTTTTTTGTAGTCAAGCCTTTTTGATTTCTAGGAAAAGAAACTCTCAAGCCAGTAAAGGTAAGCCTCACATTTTCCTTTCCTTTAAAAATCCCAATCAGTCCCCAGGTTCACACTTGTGGTATTTGAAGGTTATTCTGGGTGTACCATTTAGATTTTCCTGATCTTTGGAGTTCAGGTGTTCATTAGGATTTTCAGGTAAAATCTGAGGACTGACCATTAAGTTCACAAACTTGCTACCATGAGCTTATTTGGCAGTACTGTATAAACAACTTGGCAAAGTTTCGTAACTTTGGCATATCAGTGTCTCACAGTTGTGTTTGATGTATGTTGGTGTCTTCCTGACTGGTGTTCATTACTGTTGGTGTTTTTGTGTACTGTCATGAGAATGTCACAGTTTGAATTAGAGCAACAAACAAACATTAAGTTTCTTATTAATCTTGGCAAGAAAGGAAGACATGTTATTCCAAGTATTTGGAGATAATGCGATGAAGAAAATGGCAGTGTACAAGCAGATTAAATGTTTTTCTGAAAGAAGATAAAGTGTCCCTGATGAAGAAAGTTCAGGATAGCTAGTAACAAATACAACTGATGAAAATATAGCAAAAATTTGTCAAATTGTGCATCAAAACCATTGGCTGACCAAGTAAACGTTGATAGAGAAACCGGAAAATTTTAATCGAAAATTTTGACATGAGAAAGGTGTGGCTTTTACATCATGATAATGTACCAGCTCAGACATACCTGGATGTGAAGGAGTTTTTAGCCAGTAAACAAATAACTGTATTGGAAAACCTTCTTTACTCAACTGACCTAGTCCCCCAATGACTTTTTTCTTTTATCTAAAGATAAAGGAAATATTGAAAGGAGACATTTGATGACATTCTGGACATCACAGGTAATATTGATAACACCTTTGATAGCTATTCCAGAAAGAGTTCCAAAATTGCTTTGAAGGGTAGACTAGGTGCTGGCATCAGTGCATAGCTTCCTGAGGGGAGTACGTCAAAGGTGACTGTAGTAATATTCAGCAGTGAGGTATGTAGAACATTTTTAAAGAAGAGTCCACGAATTTAATTGTCAGACCATGTATAAGAAGCCCTGTTAAATTTCAATTTTGTTTGTACAACAAATACATTTTTGTAAAAATATGTTTAAATATTTCATGAAATATTGCACTTATGTTAGAAAAATCATTGTTTATCTGAAATTCAAATTTAATTGGGCCTCCAGAATATTTATTTGCTAAACCTGGCAACCTTAGTCTGCTTAGGTCAATACAGAATTCATTCTTATTAGGTCTTGAGTTTTTTGTTTGTTTGTTTGTTTGTTTTTTTAAGACAGAGCCTCAAGCTGTCGTCCTCGGCAGAGTATCGTGGCATCACAGCTCACAGCAACCTCCCAACTCCTGGGCTCCATTGAGTCTCCTGCCTCCACCTCCCAAGTAGCTGGGACTACAATCACCTGCCACAATGCCTGGCTATTTTTGGTTGCAGCCAACATTGTTGTTTAGCATGCCTGGGCTGGATTTGAACCCGCCAGCACTTTAGCCACTTGAGCCACAGGCACCGAGCTGGTCTTGTTGAGTTTTATAAGAAAAATTAAGAAAACACTCTTTGGCCTTGGCTACTGACTATTTCTAAACTTGGAACCATTTTTTAGCATAATTCTGAAGAAAGAAGAATATTATACATTTTTTTAAACATGTTACCTTTACCTTTGTCTCTCACCACATGTGAGCTGACTTGAATAATCTTTGAGCTATTTTTCAGCAATACTGTCATTGCATTTTTTGTTACTGTATGCCAAAGCTATTGCTAAATGCTTTAGATGTATTATCTCATTTCATTCTCAGATTAATAGTAGATAATATTACCATAATATTATTTTACAAGTTGAAATG
Organism: Arctocebus calabarensis; assembly: GCA_963573935.1. NCBI lineage: Eukaryota > Metazoa > Chordata > Mammalia > Primates > Lorisidae > Arctocebus > Arctocebus calabarensis. The sequence continues at coordinate 7,681 of CAUYON010149793.1, forward strand.
TTTCAGTTCATAAAGTTTAAATTTCTTGCCTAAAGCTTGTTACTAAGTGATCAGAGGGCAGTGGAAGAGCAATGCCCCAGTTATTTCCTGAGAGCAGATTTTTGTTGAAAAGAAGAAAGAAAAGGCATTTTATTGTAAATATGTTGGTAGGTTTTCTTTTTCCACAGCTATTGAAATTTTATTTGATTTTAGCCATGGAAGGCATCCAGGTCTCCAAGTTCTTTGTTTCTTGTGTCTTCATGACCTTGTACCAACTACTTTCTCTTTGTTGCCCATCTTTGCAGGCTTGTTGGACAAATTCAAATTCCAGAATAGATGATAGCTAGCAAACCCAGAAGACACTGACTTACATTCCTTCTTCCATGGAACAACGATGAGTGCTTCTATCCTACAGGATGAAATATGGAATAACTCACTACATTCAATGGGCAAAGCAATTGATTCATTCTTGAGAAAACAGGCTGGAAGCTGAAGTTTGTTTACACAGTGACTCAGATTCAGCCCAAATTTCGGTAATAGATCTGTGTTATCCTTTCTTTCTTAGAAAAGACACTAAGTTCTTACAGTGCTTTAGTGTAGGGATAAATTACAAAGCTGGATGCCTTACAAACTGTTTGCACTTACTTTTTTGTGACAGCAAGTTATGATTAACCTTTATGGCCTGACCTTAAGACTATAATGATCATGTAGGCCTGTTTCCCAACAGGGTTTTTGAGCATTTAAAAACATTACCATTGTCCCATCTCCCTCCTGCTTGGGAAAGGACTTTTACTCTTTTTTTTTTTACTTTGTACTTTACAAACTTTATTAAATAATGAGAATTACCTTTATTATCTTATATATAGTCTTTGAAGTATGTTTTCCTAGATGTACTTTTTTCCCCACAAAGAATAAAAATAGGTGAACAGTGAACTTAAAAAAAAGTGAACAGTGAACTTACAAAAAAGAACCTTTAGGGCAGTGCCTGTGGCTCAGTGAGTAGGGCGCCAGCCCCATATGCTGGAGGTGGCGGGTTCAAATCCAGCCCTGGCCAAAAACTGCAAAAAAAAGAACCTTTAGTACAGGAAACTAGAAAGAATGAACTTGACATACTTTTAAGTACATATAACTTTCCTTGTTCTTAATATACATCCCCACCCCACTTCCAGAAGAAACTATTTTTAAACAAAAGCCATTATTTGATAACTGAGCAAAGATACAAACATGATTTTTTATATATATATATATACACACACACACACACACACACATAGCTCTCAAAATCTGTATCCTGGCCAAAAGAAGTGATCTATAAAGCTACAGATTTGTCCTAGAACCTAAGAATATAGACATGTTATACAGTAAGACTTCTACCTTTGTGCAGTGAGAGTCTATTCCTGTTGGTGACATCAAAGTTGTACAAGACATTGGTGTGAAGAATAATTTCTGAAACGGTGTCTATTATGGGTTAATGGAATATGGTTACACCAACTTCGAAGCAAAAATGAGAAACTGCATTCTGGGACAAGAATCAGGTAACATTTTTTAATGGGTAATACAAATGCACTTCAACACACTTCTAGCAAGTCTAAGGACATACTTTCTTATGATGCTTTTCTTTTCTGATACATCTTAAAACGAAGGCCATGAAAGAAGGAATGTTCCAGAATCATGTTATTCAACACAGACTTTGTTTTATAAGCTGTAAGAATAGTGTGGAGAAACAATATGCTTGGGTTTATTTAAATTTAAAAACGAATGTGTTAAGTACCTATTTGTAAGATAAGAACATCACATTGCATGTTTTACAGTTAAGTGGCATAGGACTTAAGAGGAAAGAATTATGATGTCACAATTATTCAATATTATTGCTTACCTTTAAATGAGAAACCCTGACCCCTTTCCCTACACATTATCTTTTAAAATGGAAACCAAGAGGATGGAGAAGGGCCGCAGAATGTACAACTATTTAAAATGAAAACAAAGGCCACTGTTTGAGAAAACATTCCTGCTATGTTAACCATAGTCTTAATAGAATTTTTTATAAGGTAGCAATAAACCTGCCTTCATTTTTCTCTTCTGCTTTTTTTATTTTGCTTTTTACTCAACGTCTTGGTTTTATTTCCTTTCATGAGGGGTTGGATACAGTATTGCAATGAAATCCTGTATAAAGATTATAACATTAATGATATTAGAACCTAGTAACCAAAGGTTCTGTTCTTATATATGCCTCAAAACAATTTTTAAAAAGTCTCCCATGTTACATGTAGTTTAGAAAATAAATTCTTGCCCCCTTTGCAGCCAATGATGCCTCAGAGCTAGGATCGAGCAGAACATTTGGTAAAGTCCAAAACTCACGGTGATGCATGTGAAAACCTGCTCTGGAAAGGGTCACTTAAAGTGTTTTGTCTTATTTTAGTTTATGGTCCATTTTGGGTTGATGAGAGGCAGGAACACACAGGGCTATGAGGCTTTGGTTTTGGCTCCCTGTCCCTCCTTTCAATTGGAATATGAAGAGACATGTGTTCCCAGAACTCATTTTATCTTTCTTAAGAGCAAATGTGAATTTTATTGACCTTAGTTTTCTTTAAGTCATCAAGGAAATCATTCTTTTCACCCCAGAAATTATACACCAAACGTTATGAGACGTGCATTCACTAGGGCATGTCCAGGAAGATAGGTAAAGGTTTTTGTTTAAAAAAAAAATACTGCAAATTGGTCCTGCTACATTATAATTTTCAAAAGTCACACAATTTCCACACGAGAATGAAATGATGTGGGAATACTGGCATGGACACTCATGGGGCACATAGGCAAAGCTTCAATTAGAGATCTCTGACATACGTTATTCGAAGGCCTTGCCTCAAATGTAACAAAAATTATTTAAACATCTTTCCTCTCCTTTCCTTTCCTTTCCAAACAGGTGAAAAAGTTTCATTGCGGCCTTGGAGTCCCAGGATAAAACTAGTTGGGGTTTCTGGATATTACGAGGTTACTGCATTTCTTCTAGTATAAGCACTATTGTCGGATATGAGAAAAAAACCATCAAGGACATCACATTAAAAAAAAAGCCTAAAAATTTTCAAGTAAAATTGATTTACAGGAAACTTGAAGACAATCAGTATCAGAAAATGCATGGTCAGATGCCAACTTTTGCTACAGTACAATCCCAGCTGTATCATCAGTCATTTCAAAATGTGCTGTCAAAGAAAGTACATTTTATACCTCTAGTTATTACAGAATTGTTTTAATCTGGTAGATACAAAACACCTCATCAGTATCTGCGATGTTCTTTGAGAAGAAGAAGTTAATTCAGGCAGCCCTTATTCAAACCTTAAGCAAAGTGCTGGAACTAAGGCACTAAAAATTTTCCCTTAAAGACCGTACAATATTTTGTTGATTGGGAGACGGCCCCCTCCAAAGATAGTCATTCAGTTTGTCAGAATCATTACACCGATGTCAGATATGGGGAAAGTTCCAGTTTGCTGTTTATTGGCTTTTTTAGTGTTCATGGACTGCAGAGTAAGACGTGTTGCTGCTGACGTTATCCGAAAAGCCAGCATGCATCATCTTCAAGTCAGATTTCCTTCTACGGTTGTGAGACAGCTCCAGCTCTGACTCATCTTCTCATCTATGAGAAGGGCTCCCAGAGCCACCACCGCTGGCTTTCCAGTGCGACAGCCTAAAGCGACCAAAGAGGAGCACCTTTCTGGGTCTGGAAGCTGACTTTGTGTGCTGTTGACAGTCTGAGGCCCTTCGTTTCCCAGGACAGCCTCAGTTCAGCGAGGAGCCACCTTCCCTGCAGGGCGCCTCTGATAAGGATTATCTGAGCCTGCTGCACACCTCCTCCAGCTGTGACTTGTCTGCCGCTGATAAGCCTGTATCTGATAAACTGTCTGAGGAAGTAGATGAAATCTGGAATGACCTGGAAAATTACATCAAGAAAAATGAAGACAAGGCTAGAGACTGTCTCCTTGCCATACTCCCTGTAAGCAAAGATGACGTGCAAGATGGGCTGCACGCTGACAGTTCCGCGGAGTTGGGCCGGCACACCGCTTTCGCCACGTCTGCGCTGTCACTGCCCGAAAGCCAGGTTTTCCCAACACCAGGGAAAAGCAGGACCCGAGCCAGGTCAACTACCCATTTAAAGAAGACCTGATTTCTAGAGAAGGCTCCTTTGTGAGTCTTAACCAGCTTTCCTGGCCAGTGAGTTGCCTCTATGGACAGTCCCTAGGACTTGGCCGACAGCAGTCTGTCCCAAACAGACCCAGAAAACCCTGACCTGGGGATAGAGGCTGCAGATAAGACAAAAAGCAGGGTTTTCATGATGGTCGGGAGTACAGCCAGAAGATCAAGAAGGCAAACCAGCTTTTAAAAGTAAAAAGTCCAGAGTTGGAATAGCCACAGGCCAGCCAGCATCCTAAATCCCCACACAGAGTTCTGGCAGCTATCTTAGAAGAGAAGAGGCAAGGAGGGCCCGCCACTGGTGCCAGGACTGCTGAATATTCCCAACTGTACGGCCAGACTATATTCAGAGAGACTTCCCTTAAAATTCAGAAGGATGACTGGGCCAGCCCTCGAGATTCCTCCTTCCTCAGGTCTTCATCACCTTCCCAGGTCCAACAGCATAGTGAGGATTGGCTCCTGCATTCAACCTACAGTAATGGAAAGTTGGCACATTTCTGTCCCCAGCCAGAGCAAGACTTGAGGTCAAGATATCCCACTTCAGAGATCAGTACAAAAAGCACTCCCAGACAATTGTCTGCAGCTTGCTTTGTGCCTTCTCTGCAAACCTCTGTGCAGCGGTGCAGTGTCCTAGTCAGTCAGCCCAACAAAGAGAATTTGTGCCAGGGCCATCTTTACAACTCTGTGGGTTGGAAAGGAATCAGTGCTAAATATCAGCCCTATAACAGTTACTAGTCATCCTCCTCAATTTTGACAAACAAGTCGATGGACTCCATCAACTACCCTAGTGACCTGGAAAAGCAGCAGCTGCTGTCTCTACAGAGAAGTTCAAGGTGTGAGAGTCACCATAACTTGCTTCTGTGTCCTGCTGACTCACATCAACAGGGCACTGACAAACTCTCAGATTTCATGCTCCAAGACTCACAGAAAGTTCTGGTAGTAAATAGAAGTTTGTCCTTAAATGCCCAAATAGCCACACAGAACTATTTTTCCAATTTCAGAGGCTGAAGGAGATGAAGATGACTATGTGGAAATAACGTCTGAAGCACCTTTAATCTTGTTGGTGCAGTAGGATCTATTGTCTGTCTGTCTTCAATAAAATTTTTGTCACTAGTTGTTTTGCTCTTGAATTCTTTCCTGCAGGAAGCCAAGAACCCAATTTGGCAAGTTCAGGGGGCTTTCCTCCCTTCCCTGGGACACTCCCTGAATCAGAATGATTGTAGCATTTGGAGATACGTGTAAAAACTTCAGCTCTTGTTGTTCATCATTTTTAAAGATCTCCAGTATGACTTCTTTGCCATTTGAGTCCTTCATCACTAAAAGAAAAAATACAGCAAGGTGCTATGGCCCATGTCAGTAAACTCAGCACTTTAGGAGTCTGAGGTGGGAGGATCGTATGAGGCCAAGAATTTGAAACCAGCTTGGGCAGCCCTAGGAAGCTGAGGTAGAAGGATTGTTTGAGCATAGGATTTCAAATTTGCAGTGAGCTGTAATTATGATACTGCATTCTAGCTTGGGTGACAGAGTGTGACCCTGTCTCAAAAATAATTAAAAGTAAAAGAAAAAAAACATGCAGTTTTTATTCCTTACTTAAATATATCAGCTATATGTGTTTGTGAATTTGTATATATGTTTATTGTAATAAACTCAAAAGACACTAATAAGGCCTACAATGGGATAATTTTTGCTTGCCACATCTCTTTCTCCTAACCTTAACAAGTATTTTTTTCATACAATTTGAGGCTTTGATGGGGAAATATAAGAGCCAAGAAGGTTTTTTTTTTTTTGTCCAAAAACATTGGAACATTGAATTATACCCAAATGAATGGTAAATTGGTCCTCATTATAATAGACATTCTATGTCTCTCATATTGAATAATCACAATTAATCTATGCATGTCTCTGCTTTTTCTTTTTTCTTTTTAGATAGAGTCTCACTCAGTCATCCTGGGGTGAGTCCCATGACACCGTAGCTCACAGAAACTTCAAACTCTTGGGCTTAAGCAATCCTCTTATCTCAGCCTCTTGATTAACTGGGACTATAGATGCCCACCACATCACCTAATTTTTCTGTTTTTGGTAGAGATGGGTCTTGCTCTTGCTCAGGCTGGTCTCCAACTTTTGAGCTCAAGCAATCCACTGGCCTCAGCATCCCAGAGTGCTGGGATTACCAGCATGAGGCACTGTGCCTGGCCAAGTCTTACTTTTGGGGACATGCTGCAAAAAATATTAAAAATAGCTCAGGCTCTGGTGCTAGTCACCTCTGTGACTTCAAGTAATTCATGTAACCTAATTGGATTTTAGTTTTCTTATTTCTAAAGAAGAGTTAGATTAGTTCAGTGTTTCTCAACTTCAGTTATTTGCATGTCCTTCATTTTGGGGTCATAGCCCACTAGTATAGGTGTGATATATTAAATAATGTAGGTTTATTACTAAGCTAACATTTTAGAAAAAAGCTCCCCTGCCCTTTCTCTTTTAACTGATTGTGTAAGGATATGAGGAATTAAAATTAGGTGTGAAGGGTGGTGACAACATTGGCCAGAAGATAACAAAGGGCAGCCAAAGGAGAGGCCAGGGCAGAAGAAAGTGATTGCGAGACTGAGGGCGGAGCAAGATGGTGGCCGAGTAACAGCTTCCTTGCAACTGAGCATGGTGAGACTGGGGAGAGAGGACTTCAGGCATTTCAGGCAGGCGGGATCTGCCCAGAAACTTCCCTTTGGGGACACAGGGAGACAGCATGAGACTTCTGGACACCTTGAGGAAGACAAAAGCGGTGGAGATTGGGCAAGTGGTTGCGTGTGTTTTGTTCTGTCTAATACTGTCGGCAGCTGTGGGTGGGGCAACAGTGGGACTTCAGGCTGGAAAGGCCTTGCCTGTGTGCTGTTTGGGTTTCTTCTGGACTTGGTGCTCGGTTGAACTGCCTTGAGAGAACTTCGGCAAGAGTGCAGCGATCTTTGAGCATTGTCTGGGGCCCCAGACTGGGCCACCGAGCCAGATGGAGCCACCAGTGTTTGGTTGTGGGCTGTATGGAGCCATTGTGGGAGAACTGCCCTGGCAAGCTCCACCCTCAGGGTTGCAGAGCAAACATTGGGTGGGAGCGAGTAATCTAGTGACTGAGCATCCTAAAGGCAGGGACTGAGATTCCTTGCAGCCTTAGCCCTCGGGGGCATAGGGTGAGACTGGTTTTGGCACACTGGGTAAGTGGATAGCCACTTAAGGAGAGATCCCAGCCACAAGCGCTTTCCTGGGAAAGCTTCTGCTTAGCCCAAGTTAGCAATTTAAAGTGTCTTCTAAGCAGGCTGAGAAGGATTTATGCTCTCCACCCTGGGGGATTTGAGAAATCATTAGAGACACAGGGTCACTCCTTACAAAGATCCAGTAATAACAGAGTGATTCTGCCAGGGTCTGATCTGGGAGAGACACCTCCCCAACTCTGAGGACGGTCATAGGCAACAGTAAAAAATAATCATGAGGCAGAATCAACAGAAAAACTCTGGCAATATGAATAATCAGAGTAGATCAATTCCCCCAAGGAATGACAAGGTAGATGAAGCACAAGATCCCTTGCATAAGCAAATGGCTGAGATATCAGACATTGAATTCAGAGTCTGGAAGGCAACTAAGATCAGCACAGTGGAGGAAAAGATGGAATTAGAATTTTAAGGAGTAATCCAAAAGATGGACCAAAAGACATCTCAAGAAGTGAATGAATTCAAAGACAAAATGACCAAAGATTTTGACACATTGAGACAAGAAGTTGTAGCCCTTAAAGATCTGAGAAATATAGTAGAATCCCTCAGTAACAGAATGGAGCAAGCAGAAAAAAAGGATTTTTGACATGGAAGACAAAGCTTTTGAATGCTCTCAAACTTCCAAAGAAGAAGAGAAATGGAAGACAAAAACTGATTATTATTTCAGACAGCTCTGGGATAACTTGAAGAAAACCAATATTCACCTTATAGGGATACCTGAAAACAGTGAAGTGGCATCACAAGGCACAGAATCTCTTCTTTACAAGATTATGAAAGAGAACTTTCCAGACATGCCAAGAGATTCTGAAATTCAGATAGCAGACAGCTTCAGAACCCCAGCATGACCCACCCCAAGTAAGACATCCTCTAGGCATATCATAATTAAGTTCACAAAAGTTAATATGAAAGAGAAAATTCTGAAAGCAGCCAGATGTAAGAAATCCATTACTTACAAGGGGAAGAATATTAGAGTAATGGTAGATCTCTCTGATCAAACCTTTCAAGGTAGAAGAGAATGGTCATTGACTTTCAATCTCCTAAAACAAAAGAACTTTCAACCCAGGATCTTGTATCCAGCTAAACTGAGTTTCATTTACGATGGAGAAATTAAATACTTCAACAACATCCACATGCTGAAGAAATTTGCTGTAACTAAGCCAGCTCTCCAGGATATTCTCAGACCTATCCTCCACAATGACCAGTGCAAACCTCCACCACAAGAGTAAACTCACCCAGAAACTATTTATCAAATTTCATCTTCCACAGCAAAGAAAGGACTAAAAATGTCCACTGGACTGTCTAAAGATTTTTCATTACTTTCAATTAGTGTGAATGGTTTAACCATTTAAACCATTAAATTTAAATGGTTTAATTGAAATTGTCCTCTAGTTTGGCTGACTGTATACAAAAACTCAGACCAGATATCTGCTGCATACAAGAATCTCACCTTAGCTTAAAAGATAAATTTAGACTCAAGGTGAAGGGATGGTCATCTACATTCCAGGCAAATGGAAAAGAGAAAAAAGCAGGTGTCACAATCTTATTTGCAGATACAATAGGCTTTAAACCAACCAAAGTAAAGAAGGATAAAGATGGACATTTCATATTTGTTAAAGGTACCACTCAATATGATGAGATTTCAATTATTAATATTTATG
>CAUYON010149795.1:0-17802 GCA_963573935.1 Arctocebus calabarensis
GTAAAAAATGAATGAAGATAAATACTCTTATTTGACAATGTGAACATTACTGTCTTGGCATTATGATTATGAATACTGCTTAATATTTTGATGCAGTAATCGTCTATTTTCTTTTCTGAATGTATTTATCTTCATTCATTCATTCTTCCTTTATTTCTTTATTTTGAGACAGAGTCTCACTATGTTGCCCTCAGTACAGTGCCGTGGCGTCACAGCTCATAGCAACTTCAAACTCCTGGGCTTAAGCGATTTTCTTGCCTCAGCCTCCCAAGATTTTTATTTTTGACTCAACATTCAATAAAACAGGTGATCATTGTTATTGTAAGTGCTCCCTGAGATCTTAGAAAGCATGAGAAACTATCTCAGCAGCCCAAAGTCAGGCCTCATGAAGACAAAGAACTTGACTTTACCATAGTTGGAGCTCTATAGGTGCTCTCGTGATCCCAGAGTTGCTGCGAGGTGAGGGGCATCTCAGCCCCCGAAGGACAGGCCATCAGTCACAGTCCAGTGTGGAGCACCACGGCGGCTCCAGTTCTAATGCCAGCCCCGCACATCGGCCAGCTCGCGGACAATGCTGCCTCCACGCAGGGCCCGGATCCAGGTGTACATCCCAGGTGTGTCTGCAAACTCCTGGCACAGTCAGCTCTGGATCATGCAAAGGAACACGGGTCAATGTGTAATATGCAATAAATTACCTGCAGTGACTGCTGTGAGAGCCCCTCGGAGATTATAGCCCTCAAAGACTCATGAACTTCCCAAGGTGAATGTATGCCAGGCAATAGAACTATAAAATGTTCAAAAATTTCAATTACATGTCTTTTGTAAAGATAAAATCTCAGCAAGCCTTACTTCCGTTATCTGAAACCCAAATCTTCACCAGAGTCAAACTTAGCTCTTTTTGCTAAAATTTTATTACTTAAATTAAATTTTATTACTTAAACATATCTTATTATATTCAAAGTAATCATGGAGATGATCTAAATTAACAGACAGGAATGATCAGAAATGAAACAGGACCTTCTTTAAAGCTTAGTCTTTTATTTTTTTTCTTTCACTTTAATCTTGCTTTTGCAGAAGAAGCAAAATATTGTCAGTGGAGAATAGACAAATTTGTCACATCTTAATTTGATGGTAAAGAATTGCTTTCCATCACTGACCTTTACTTCTTTGTCTTAGGATGAAATTGTAACAATGGAGCCTGTTTTAACCTGACGTCTGAGAGAAAAGGGTTTAACCTCGTTGAAGGTAACAAACCTTGTCTTTCCCGGGCCCACCAGGTATTGACGTGTTTGGTTTAGAGACCCATTCATCACAGCCCCATGAGGAGTCATCAGTCACGCTGAGACGGGCCTTCATGTCCCAGACTTCCAATTTACCTTGCTCAAAACTCAGAATTTGCACTGAAAAGGTGAAAACTCGTCTGTGGTCTTCCATATGTAACAAATGCCGTCCTTTTCACCTTTTTGAAGCTGTTGTACAGACACGATGCTTTCTGTGTGAACTGCTCTTGCCTTGTGGAATATCTTTATTCTGGGAGAACAAGTTTTCAGGACCCTCTCTCTGACTTCTGTGACTTCCATGACATCCTGAGTGACACTGTTACGCAAAAGATAAACATAAATTATGGGTAAAGGAGCCACAAAATGAAGTACTCAAATGTAAAACTGAAATACACTGGAAGCAATGACGCCCCAGGGGCAATGGGCACACCTGTGTCCAGATCTTGGTTCTAGTGTGTCCCCAGTAAAAGGGACCAGGGCTCCTGGGAGACAGACTGACACTCAGCCTGGGCAGAAAACACGCACAAAGAGCCTGTTGTGACTGGTGCTCAGAACAAAATAAAGGACACAGTGATGAAAGGGAGGTCAGTGCAGCACTGAGAGTGCAGCCGCTGGCCAGAGCTGGAGCGAAGTGAGCAGCACAGAAAATACAATGGTATCAGGTCACAACCCAGAATAAAAAATAAATACCCATAAGTCCATGTTCACATAAAATAATAAAGTAAATGGTAAAATGAGGTAGGAGAGACAAATATTTCATGCAGAAAAATCCCAAATAATTTATGTACAAGGTCTGGCCTCAAGCAGGTAGAGCATGCCTCCCGCCCGACTCCTCACATCCGCTCTGTACACGGCGACTTTCCTTCCGAGGACGCAGTGTGGACAGCGGGAGGTGCACCACTCAGCTGCCCCTCAGGGAAGGCCACGGGTGTCGAGGGCCGCGGCTGACCATCCCCTTGGGGCCATGGCACTCTTTGGGTGGCACGTGGACAGTGACAGAGCAAGGCAGTGGTACAAGGGCTGGGCCATTTCCCGGCAGCGCGAGGCACTCTCCTCCCTCAGGGCTCAGCGCCTCTTGCAGGGCTGTGCTCGATCTGAGCTTCCTGGGTCCTTCCTCTCACTCGGCGGCTGCCATTCCTGCTTCAGGGTGTCAGGGTGTCCCTGCCGCGTCCCGCTTCTCCTCCATCCGGCCTCTGCAGGGGCTGATCGCAGCAAGTCTCTGGCTCTGCTACTGACTTATTGGTGTCCGCTTCCTACGCAAACTCGGTTCCAGTCTGCGGGGCATGGCGGTGTGTGGCTGGGGAGGACGTGACCTATGAGAGGGCAGATAGAAAGTCCCCAGGTCCGGGGTTTCCATGTCACATTCACACTCGGGCTACACAGCTGGCCCTCTTGAGGAAAAAGCATCCCTGCTGCAGACTTTCCTCTAGACACACGGTGGCTTTCTCCATCTGCTCAGTCCTTGCAGACTGCCCCTAGACTTCTGGCTCATAGTGGGGCTCAGCCCCTGGGAGCCCCAGAGAAGACTGGAGCTGAGCCAGGGTGTTCCCCACCTCTCTCCACGGGACCGCCATGGCTGGGCTGTGTTCTTGTGCTGTTGGTTGCAGCACTTACTTTCTTGGGGTTCCAGTAACCACTTCCTCCCCTCAGCCCATCAGACACAGGTTCTGTTAACAGCTACCTGCTTGGCGGCCCCAGGGAACTGCAAGGTGCCTGTCATCTCCAGACACTCTTGCCATACCTGCACATGATTAAATGTGCCAGCCAGAGCCCTGACAGACTCAAACAGAGCCCGAACACAATTTTGTTAACTATCGAAATTCACTTAGCATGGGTCACTAATTTTGTCAATCAAATTCTAAATGATTAGCCTTAAAGATTCTAATATATTTCAAATAGTATGAAGAAAAAATATAAATACTGTAAAAGCAGATTTTTATCTCTATAACTGTGCTGCTATAACTGCTGAAATAAAATAAAAGGTATTTGGAGCTATTTTTACCTTTTGCCTGAAGAAGTGGCATAGGCCCTGGCTAAAGCTTTGAGTGTGCACTGGGCACTGCTTTTGAGCAAGGGCTATAGTCAGTCACACTTGAACTTACCAAGTTCAACATACTCCATGAAGCACCTCTGTCTGGACCACACACCCTTAGAATATGCACATGTTATCTTCTGGTTAGCGTAATTGTTTTCTATCCTTGAGCAAGTATCTCTACCCCAAATGGGTTTCCAATTTCTCCCACACATTGAAGGGTGAATTAACAAAGTCATTTAGAACAGGGTTTCTGGAACTCTTTTTTTTCTTTGTCTTTTTATGATTTCTTTGAAAATTTAGGGAAGCCATAAACATTCTCCTCAGACACGATATGAATACAACCACACTCACAAAGTAGGGCCGTGATTATGTGTGTGTGTGTGTAGGCATGAATGTCATTTTTAACTGAATTTGAGATTCAAAAAATGTGTTCTTATTCTACAGATCAGTACAACCCAGTCTCAAGCTTTCAAACGATTCTCAAATCGTTGTACCATGTTTTGTAGGTTTTTTTAAATTTCAGATTAATACGAGGGTACAAATGATTAGAGTTCCATGTCTGCATTTCTAAGGTAACGCTCAAGTTGCGGCTGAGCTTCGCCCCGGGGTGCCCTGACACCCTCATTCTGTGCACAGCAGGTGAGACTTCACCAATCCCTCCCCCTCTCCCCGTCTCCTCTCCCCCCACCAGCTTGAATGTAATTGTTTTTCTCTTGTGTGGGCAAGTAGCTGTTTATCAATTGGTTTCATGTTAGTATTGAGTACATTGGATACTTCATTTCCTATTCTTGTGGTATTTTACTAAGAAGAATGTTCTTCAGATCCGTCCAGGTAAATACAAAAGATATAAAGTCTCCAGCATTTTTATGGTTGAACAGTATTCCATGGTACACATATACCACAGTTTATTTATCCATTCCTATGTTGATGGGCACTTGGGTTGGTTCCGCTCCTTGGTAATTGTGAATTGAGCTGTTATGAACATTTTAGTGTAAATATCCATGTGGTAAAATGATTTGTTGTTGTTGTTGTTCTGGGTAGATACCTAGTAATGGGATTGCAGTATCAAATGGAAGGTCTACATTTAGCTCTTTGAGGATTCTCCATATTTCTTCCCAGGGAGGTTGTATTAGTTTATAGTCCCACTAGCAGCGCAAAAGTGTTCCCTTCTCTCCACATCCATTCCAGCATCTGCAGCTTTGAGTCTTTGTGATGTGGGCCATTCTCACTGGGGTTAGGTGAAATCTCAGAGTGGTTTTAATTGTATTTCCCTGACAATTAGGGACTATGAGCATTTTTACTTGTGTTTGTTGGTGATTCATCTTTCTTCTTCTGAAAAGTCTCTGTTCAAGTCTCTTGCCCACTCTTATACATTCAGTTATTTGTTCTTTACTTGTTGACTAGTTTGAGTTCTCTGTAGATTCTAGTTATCATTTCTTTGTCAGATGAGTAGCATGCAAATATCTTCTCCCATTCTGAGGCTGTTTGCTTTAGTTGGGGTGCCCTTAGCTGTGCAGAAGCTTTTAGCTTGATCATGGCCAATTTATTTATTTTGGTGTAGCTACAATTCCCAGGAGTTCTTCTTCATAATTCTTTTCTGAGGCTCATAGCATCAAGAGCTTTTCCCACACTTTCTTCTAGAATTTGTATTGTTTAGTGCCCTAAATTTAAATCTTTTATCTGGAGAGAATCAATTTTTGTAAGTGGTAAGAGGTATGGGTCCAGTTTCAGTTTTCTACATGTGGCTTACCAGTTCCCTACAGCCATTTATTAAACAAGGACTCTTTTCTCCAGTGTACGTTTTTGTTTGATTTATCAAAGATCAAATAGTGGCATGTGCTGTCTTCATCTCTAGATTCTCTATTCTATTCCATAGATTTATATCTTTATTGGGTAAACATTGAATCACACACCCCCCCCATGTGTTCTACAAAGCAAATATCATTCTAATACCAAACCCAGGCAAGGAACCAACAAAAAATAAAACTACAGACCAATATCATTAATGATTATCAATGAAAAATATTCAACAAGATCCTAGCAAACAGATATACCTATGAATCAAAAAAATTATACGTCATGATTAACTAGGCTTTACCCTGGGGATGCGAGATTGGTTCAACATACACAAATCCATAAATGTAATTCACCACATAAATAGAAGCAAAAACACAGACCATACAATCCTCTCAATAGATGCAGAAGAAGCATTTGAGAAAATTCAACATCCTTTTCTGACAGGAGCATGCAAGAAAATAAGCATAAAGAGGACCTTTCTTAAACTTATAGAGGCATCTAAAACAACCCACAGCCAACATCACACTAAGTGGAGTAAGACTGAAAGCTTTTCCACTTAGAACTGGAACCAGACAAGGGTGCCCACCATCACCACTGGTACCAACATAGTGCTGGATGTTGTAGCCAATGTAATCAGGCAAGAGAAGGAGATCAAGGGTATTCAAATGGAGACAGAGGAGGCCAAACTCTCGCTCTTTGCAGATGAGATGATATTATACTTAGAAAACCCAAGGGACTTTGCTGATGATATGACCTTATACTTAGAAAAACCCTGGGACTCAACCACAAGTCTCTAGAGGTGATCAAGGAATACAGTTACCTCTTGGAATATGAAATCAATGTCCATAAATCAGTAGCCTTCATATATGCCAGTAACAGACAAGCTGAGAATCAAATTAAAGACACAATACCTTTCACAGTAGCTTCAAAGAAAATGAAATACTTGGGAATATAGCTAACAAAGAACATGAAGGATCCCTAGAGTGAGAACAATGAAACCTTGAGAAAATAAATAGCAGAAGATGTTAACAAAGGAAAGAACATACCATGCTCATGGCTGGGAAGAGTCAACATTGTTAACCTCCATACTACCCAAAGTGATCTACAGATTTAATGTAATCCCCATCAAAGCAGCAATACTTTACTTTGAAGAACTTAAAAATAGTACTTTGTTTCATATCAAACCAGAAAAAAAATAAAAATAGCCAATGCAATTTTAAGAAATGACAAAAAAAAAAAAAAATGGAGGCATCATGTTACCAGACTTCAGGTTATACTACAAATCTATACGGATCAAAACAGTGTGGTTGGGATGCAAGTGGCCTTGATAATTTCTCTGTCATGTCAATAGCTCCTGAATATGATGTCTCATATGGCCTCCCATGGATCATCGGTCTTCTGTCCTGGCCATGGTCCAGTCCCAGCCCTACACTGTGAAGCAGTATTGTGTTCTTACTCTTTCTCCACGCCACCCTCACGCTGCCGCTACTCATCCTCCCAGAGTGCACGGCTGGTCTTGCTGTGGTTGCCTTCCTGGGCTTGGGACGACGGTTGGGCTTTCTTGGTCTCTTCACCAGGAGCCTGAGGAAGCTTCTCCACTTGCCTTCTCCATACACACCAGCCACACCAAATCACTGCCACCCTCAGTGCTGGGGGACTTTCTCAAGCCCCTGAGTCTGTGCGCTTCCTTTTCCTTCTGTCTTAACTCTCCTCTGCTTGGGTGGGGCCTTCTGATGTGGAAGTCTCAGCCTAAAAACCACATCTTCAGAGCCCTCACTGACTGAGGGCGGCCAAGCCCACCACTCTCTCTTCTCTGCTACCAGAACAGTATCTTACTTCTATGACAGCTCATACTGCAAGGCAGGGGTGGTGTTTATCTAACCCTCTGCTTCCCCTGGAAAAGGTGTATTTCCTGAGGCGGCCAAAGTATTTCACCAATTCTACAGATTCAGCTGTTTTCCTGGTTCCTAGCATATTTTCAGCACCCCAAATGTATTTGTTGAGTAAATAAATGAATTTCCACATCGTCGTAAAGAAGAGCCAACTCTGATGACTCTTACATGCACCTTGAAGCTGAAGACCATCTAATCTTATTGAGCTCCCTTTTGACCATTTTTGACATCTCTGTGAATCTAGGTTATGAACCTCCTGATGACAGGCCCAGTCAGAGACAAATTAAGAAGGGACAAAAGTTCCTTCTACTTGATCCCCTAGGCTATCCTCAGACTCAAATCCCTGACAGCCCCAGTGTTATTGACGTTCTCTGTATAAACCCAGGCAGGCACACATGTGTGCACACACACACGATGACACACGTACCTGCATATATCTCTGCACTTGGGCATACACTGAACACTCATACATCTTCCATCCAGGCACTTCCCATGGACATGCACCCACACATGCACGTGTGTGTGAGACAGGCCGGGAGGTGCCTCCCACATACACACTTGGGGAGTGCTTGGTTTCCTGTCTGTGCTAATACAACTACCTCACAGACATTTTTAAATTTAACAACACAACAACCTTGAAGGTAGGCACTATTTAAGACAAATATAGTATTATAGTTAAGCCAAGTCTTAAAATAATTGGAAATATTACCCACAGTCAAACAGCCACCCTGGGGTAGCACTGGCTACTTGGCGGAGTTCCGACCCTGAGCCTTCTTGTCTCCTTTCAGCTCCCTGTCTCTGCCCCCTTCCTCTTCACACATTAGTGTTCTGGGTAACCAACAAGAATCAACCTCTTTGGGGGTTAATGTTGCAGGCAGCGATTTACTTCTTTTGTTGAGAAATGATTAGAAGAAATGATGACAAGTCACTCAAACAGAACCCTTGCCTTTGGAATAGAGAAGGAAGGGCACTCTCAAGAGATAATGTCAACCTACAATGTCAGGGTTAGGGCAGGTTGGCATCAGGTTATTACTACAGGATATGACTTTCTGGGCTGATGCTTGAGCATTGGGAATGGGGAATATTAGCACCTAATAGACCCGAAGTTAACTTGCAAATAAATGCCACAATGATTTGAAAAGTTGATTATATGTATTTTTATATTTCATACACCCATATAAATATGAAAATACCTAGATGTATACATGTGCTTGTACACAGATACACACACACACAGAGGTGTTTCCCTTTGTAAGTACTCCCACGGTCATCTCCAAATTATGTTTTACAAAAAAAAATTGGCCTTAATTTTCTAACAAACTTAAGAGAAATCTTTTCTCCTCTTATAGATTGAATGCCAGTTGCTTCTCTGAACACTACAAACTGTTTCCAATGAACACAAACCAGAAGCACAAAGCAACCAGACTGTTTTACTAACTAACCCACACCAGTGATACTAAGGATGTTCCCATTTTGTTAACATTACAAATTTGTCCATAAATCTAATCAGGGGCATGGCAACCTCCCTGCAGTGACAGAAGGAAAAAATATTCAAGTCCACATTTCTCCACCTCTAAAATAAATAAATAATGCAAAGCAAAGCAAAACAAAACTAGGGCCCTGGAGGTAAATGCAAAGTCAACTTCGTGATTTGGGAATGTCATGCTGTTTGGAGAACTTAGGCAATGTGTCTAGATTGACTGTTGGTCTAAAGCACTTGTTCATGAGCTGATCCCTGACAGACCTGAGGTGCTTGAAACGCCCCTGGGAGTGGCCTTCTAAGCCCTCCCTTCACAACAGGGCAGCCCTAGTCTCCAGCCCAGCTCCAGAGATATCCATCACCAGCAATGAAAGAGTGGGCTGGGGAACCTGTGAGCACTTGAGAAGGAAAACGGGCAGATAGCACGTGGCACACGGAAACACCTAATGCATTTCCTTTCTCTCCAGAATTTCAAGTTTTGGTCTTTAGCCCACCCTGTCAGAACACATTTGTTTCTGTCACTGCTGCTGCCCAGACTGGCCACCAGGAGCACGGGGTTCTACCTCTGTCCTGGCTGGATCAGGTCTGTAAGCTCTCCGGCTGAACATTCTCCATACGTCGCAGCTCTCATCTTGGTCATGGAGTGCCCTAGAAGACTGAATGTCACTGATGTCCCTGCTGACTTTAAAAGCTTTACTCTCAGCCGGGCGTGGTGGCTCGCGTCTATAAATCCCAGCACTCTGAGATGCGGAGGTGGGTGGATTCCTTGAGCTCAGGAGTTTGAGACCAGGCTGAGCAAGATCAGAACCTGGCTCTATTAAAAAAGAAAAAGAAAAAAACAAAACTATCTGAGCATAGTGGTGGGCACTTATAGTTGCAGCTACTTGGGAGGCTGAGGCAGGAGGATTGCTTGAGCTGAGGAGTTTGAGGTTACTATGAGCTGTAACACCACGGCATTCAACCCAACGTCTCACACAGCGAGGCAGAATGCTGTGGATGGGGTGTCTCAGGGTGAGACTTTGTCTTAAAAAAAAATCATTAATCTCTGTTGTCCTGGGTTGTACTTCAGGAAAGACCCATCACTCGTGTTCCTCAGGTCCTTAATTTTGGATGCAGCCCCACTTTGAGCCTAGGGGTAGCCATACCAAAAAGAAAGTAGCAAGTGTCTACTGGGGTGGCAGGAAACGCAGAGGCCAGGCTGACACAGTGCGAGTCTCCGAAGGTGTCGGCCTACAGAGATGACCTCAAAACAATTGGAAAGTTGTCCCCTTTCAAGCAGTCAGTCACTCAAAACTTTCTATATAATTTTGGGTAGAAATCATTCTAAAGGCTTCAACACTAACCTATTATTTTAAACATGACATCTCAAATCTGGGTTAACTTTTAATAATGCTTCAAGAACTTTTTAATAAAAATTCTGTAATTATGCTGCCAGAGCATATTGTGAAGTGTGTATTTGAGTCTGTCCGAGTTCTATGTTGGAGCCCTGACCCCCAGTGTAACGGCATTAGGGGGGCCCTCTGGGCGGTGAGGAGGTTTAGATGAGATCACCAAGGTGAAGCCCCCCGGATGGAATCGTTTCTCAGGAGAACAGGAAGGGAGACCAGAGCTTGCCTTCTCTCAGCTGCGTGAGGACACAAGACCAGTGAGTGCCATTTGCAAGCCACGATGCCGGCTCTGATGGGGAACCCAACACCCCAGCACTTCATCTTGGTGCCCCAGCCTCCAGAACCATGAGGAGTGAGCACCCACCACCTGAGACGCCCCATCCACAGCATTTCGCCTCAGCAGTCTGAACTGAATCACACCTCCCCTGCCTCGGTGCTCGCGTGGAGCAGCCTCCGTGCACACTTGGAGATTTGCAAGTGCCATTTGCAAGCCACGATGAAGCAGCCTCCGTGCACACTTGGAAATTACTATTGCCTTGCTTTGAACTCCTCTTGACGGGAGAAGTTTCAGATAACAAGGGGCCATATTTAAACCACAGACAGAAGAGGGGGTGCAGGAGTCCAAGATGAGTGTGGCGGTTAAAAGTGGGATGGGAGACACAAGACAAAATTCCAAAGCTGGGCCTGTCCCCGGGGCTTTGGGACATCCTTTCCTTCTGGCCCCCCGCCCCCTAGTCTGCTTTCTATGCATAGCAGAGGCAGGAACAGGAAAAGGTCTGGGAGACTGTTTTTCTCACTTGGTCTTCCAGGCGTCTTCCCGTCACTGCTGCGATACCACGGAGGAAACACCACGGCCAAGTCGTGTGAGTCACTCCATCCCTGGAACAGCAGAGCTGGCAGAACGTGGAAACAAAGGCACTACGGGACCCAACTTACCCTTTCCAGGGCTGTTCAGCGGGGCCTGGTCAGGGCCCGTCATGCTGAGTCAAGGTGCCCAGGTGTTTGTAACGTTATGGAGACAATTTGTGGACAGGCTGAACCTTACACAAGAACAGTGTGTTCCAGACCGTCACACCCCAAACCCAAGCGTCAGAGATAAGGCTCTCCCTCTGAGCAGTCATTTAACTTGCAGGGTATTTAGGAAGGAGGCTTGGGACCAGTGCTTGTGGAAGGGAGCCACAGAGGACAGTCTTGGGGGTTCTGCAATGGAGTGCAGGGCGGCCCCGAGTGGGGCGAGGTGCAGGCCTTCGGTGCACATGCTCCCATCAGCCGTCAGATGCTCCACCCCAAAAGGGCTCCAGCAGCTCTGGACAGCTGAGCCGTCCTCACAGTGGCTGCTGGTGAAGACCGACTACCAGTGACTGCCCAGCATCTGGATTCATTCCTTAAAGTCCTTTTTTAAAGGGGATTGTGGGTAGAATCTAATGATTTGTCAGAAGTGGCAAAGTGACAAGTCCTTCACCCCTGGAGATTCTGGTCACTAGGTCTGGGGTCAGGCCGAGAATCCCTGTGTCTCGAAGGCTCTGAGTGATTCTCTTCACAGCCTCATTTCTGTGCCCTGGCTGGATGCTCTGAGGTCCTCCCAAGGCAAATTGAGGCTCCAAGATGCTGCATCTTGAGAGACAGCCTGGGCCGGGCGTCAGAGTGCGGTGATCTCAGGAGGTCAGACGCGGCACACGTGAAAATGAATGTCCGGGTGCCCCGAACGCATCAGTGGGCTGTTGGGGCTGGGACAGAGCTGGATGTTCTATGTCACATTTTGCCTCCCTAGATGGGAGGCTGCAGCCATCCCAGGGCCAGGACGCTGCTCCGTTGAACTTTGGGCTCCCTGAATTGGTTCATTTTCCTTTCAGGGAAAAGAATCCCTTTATAAACACACAAAACTTAGGTTGGAGGGAAGAGTTGGAGGGTCATGGGTTCTTGTCTAAATCCATCCCGCAAAATTGACTTTCCTGTCCAGGAGGACACAGCCCTGCGCTTACCTCTGCTGTGTGCTTTGGCAGTGTCAGGACAGCTGTAAAATTTATCCAAGGAAAACTGGCATTTATCTTGGGTCCACTTGCACCCGGGTAAACTGATAAACAGATGGGGCTGGCCAGGCCATGGCTTATTTGGTTATCATGTTACAAAATACAAATGTCACCCTTTATTTCAGCAGGGATTATTTATTGCTAATTGGGAAGTTATTGGTCTGTTATAGTCTAACAGGATCATTTACACCATTTAAAGGATCCGCTTCTTGGTTATATAAGGCTTCACCCATTACAAAGTGGAGCAAGGGGGTGCCCTGGGTGAGAAGGGACTTCCAGGCATTGTTACCCAGAAAGGAGTAAAATAGCCCTGCTGGGTTTGCGTATGCACACACAGGGTACTTATCTGTAAAGGCTGCTTAAAAAGAGAGAGAGACAGAAAAGGAAAGAAAGAAATCAACAAGATCTGATGGGGGAGCTTGCAATGGAGATCAGAATTCAGATCAAATGTCCCACCCTGGTATCTGTGGAGTTTTTTTTCTTTTGTGTCCCAGCTAAAGGCACTAGGAGGATCAGAGACCTCCTCCCAACTCTGTTTACTTTGGGAACAATCGGTGGTGTATGAATAACACTGCCTCCTTCTAGCATGCCTAATTGAATTGGCAGTGTGGGGGCGGTGGGAGGGGCCACCCGGCCAGTCTGACACAGGGTTTTCTTAAGTAGCCAGGGACAGTGATGGATGCTGTACGTGTCCAAGCTAGCTTCCGTGGACGCCTGAGAGCAGGGCTGTGCGCCCGCATTCCCAGTTTCTACTAGCGGGGGCCTCAGACAGAGGAGGGGGTGCAGGAGTCCAAGACGAGTGTGGCGGTTAAAAGTGGGACGGGAGACTGGTCCCTACCTCCTCTGCCCTCACCTGGTCATGAGAGTCTTAGCTGTGGGGTGAAGGAGAAAATCTCCATCCAGGACCACGCAGACCACAGTGGGGTTGCCTCTGCTGAGACCATGTCCCGTTAAAGGAACCAGGCTCATTTGGGGTGCACTGGGCAACGGGCCAAAACAATCCAGAAGGTGTCCCAGAAGAGGGTGTTCAGGAGCTCACAGGTGAGGGAGGAGAGGAGGCAGAAGACAGAGGGCTGAGAGAGAGCAGTTGGAGCAGAGTCTATGGCCGTGTCTATAATCCGACAATGGAGCGCATGGGGACCCTAACATTTGGCCGTCCTGTTGTCCGCCCTGTGTTTACACAGCAGAACCAGGCAGCTGGGGCCCCGGCTCAGTCTGACTTTGTTCTCGCAGCATGAAGGTGACCCCTGGTGAACCATGAGCTTGTGCTGCCCACTGGGTCTCTGTGGTGGTCTGGACACGGGGAAGTCGTCCAATTACAGGGTCACTGCTTCCCGTCGCGGGAGGATTTAGTCTGGGCCAAGTGCCAGATTGTCACCTTTTCATGAGAGCACACCACCCCAGTTGTATTCTTGGTGACAGAGGCTGGCTGGAGCTGCAGATGGGTTTCTTAGACAGATGCCGGCTGGGAGGGAGCTTTGGTTGGCCTGCTCCTGCCAGAGAGCCGGGGGAACAGGCATCAGGGGGACCCGGGGTACCCTGCCCGTCTGGCATCTAAAACCTCCCAAATTTTCTAATTTTCTAAACTCTTTCTCCAATGTCTAATTGATATTTTCCTCACTTTTCTATGCCTTAAAAATCATCCATAGAAAATACCGCAGATAGGAATTTTATTGCACACTAGTTTCTCAGCTGCATTTCCCCAGTTGAGAATGAAATACACTCTCCCCATTCTTGGCAAACCTTTGCGAGTGGTATTCTTATAAATGAGGAGCTATTAAAGAAAATCTTCTAACATGTCTCTGGTTCATTTGTCTACCTATGTATTTGTCTGTTTACTTGCCTGATTATCTATGTAACTATGCTACCTGTCCACCACCTATCTCAGAAAATAAAGCCAAGCCAGACGACAGGCCTCCGGCCACCAGCTGCTGCAGGTGTCTGAGCCCCTGCAGAAAGGGGTCCGTGCAGCGTGTCCTGATGTCTAACCCCATTTGACCAAATCAGTGGACAATACAATATTCAAAGAAAGTAAGCGGTTCCCTGGTGCTTGTTCCGAGTGTAAAATATCTTCACTCCCTCAGGCTGTCATCACATTTTAGTCCCTGGTTTCCAACGTCCAACACAACCTACCAAACAAACAGCATGACCACCCCGGCGTGGGCCACACTCCTGGGGTTAAGATATTCCGCCTAAAATCCCTTCCCTCTTTCTTTGCTGATATTCATGACCACTATTCTTGTGCTCTGAATACCAAACAAAGGCGGATAGAGCTGGCTCAGCGGCTGCTCAGCTGAGGGGAAAGGGCGGGCAAGGAGAAGCATCTACCCTACAATTTGCCCTCAGAAAATAAATACTCCAAATGTCTCTCAGAAGCCAGGTTCCTTACTTTTTTAAAAAAAAAAAAAAAAGCAGACTTTTTTTTTTAATAAGAGAAAGCAGTAAGCAATCTAATTTCAAGAGAGGTGGAAGGGAGCCTGGGGGGGCCCGTCCCTTGGGCTCAGATGCAGGGAGGCAAGTTGTGCCTGGTGCTCAGGGGCTTTGAGTGGGGCCGCCAGAGCGTCCCTTCTCTCCCAGGCATCCCCCTACCGAACCTCACACTCTGCATCTGGGGGCTTCTGCTCATCACCCTCTCTTCACTGTTGAAAGGCTGGGGGGATACGGAGGAGAAATGATCGGGGCACGAGGGTTCCAAGAGGAAAGAAGAGAGAACGGGGCCCAAAGGCACGTTCCTACTGCTGCGCGGCTGTCACGGGGCCACCCGAGAGAAAGGCCAGGATGTCCCCTGCCAACTCTAGTGGTCTGGCATATGGAACCAAGTCGAAGAACTTGTTTTCTATGAAAGAAAACCCACATTACTTATCATGCTTCGTTTGGGGAGTATGTACTGAGCAGTGTCAACTTTCCAATGTCATTGGAATCCTCCTGCCATCTAGGATGTAGGGATTATCGTTGCCACTGTAAACAGAGGGTCAGTAAACGGCAGTGGTCTGAGTGGAGGGCTGTCCTCCAGCAGCTGTCCTCGGCACTGTCTAGTGCACCCTTGGGGGACACTGCCCCTGACCTCCAGGATGGGCGTGTGAAATTCCGAAAGATTTATCTCTCAGTCTTAAACTCATCACTGGAAGGACTTTCATATGGAAAGTACGAGACTCGCTCTGGTTGTCTGGAAAGCTTCTTGCTGTCTCAGCGTGTGGGGCAATGTGTAAGAAAGCCAAAATCTGGGAGTTCAAATGACAAGTCTCCCTTTCATGTCTCATCATGGGAAATTTCTGGCTTCTAAAGCAATTGCTCTTTTTTTCCTTTTCTTTCTTTTCTTTTCTTTTTTTGAGACAGAGTCTCCCTCTGTTGCCCAGGCTGGAGTGCAGTGGCATCACCATAGCTCACAGCTACGTCACACCACAGGGCTCAAGTGATCCTCCTGACTCAGCTTCCTTAGGAGCTGGGACTATTCCAGGTGTACCCACCCTGCCCGGGTGAATTTTTATCAAGTTATTATAGAAAAATGGGGTCTCACTCTATTGCTCAGGCTGGTCTCAAACTCCTAAGCTCAAGTGATCCTCCAGCCTCAGCCTCCCAGAAGAGTAGCATTACAAGTATAAGCCATGATGCCTGACCTTAAATCAATTGCTTTTTAGGCAGCCTCAAACATAGTTAACATCACTATACATGTGGGAAAACCTTTTTGAAACATTTGCTCTTACAACTGAGTGGTAGAGTCTTCTTAGTCATTCTACTCCTTCTCTGCATTAGCCCTATTAACAAACACACAATTGGGCAAAGATCTGCCCAAAAACAAAGTCTGAAATCCCAGAAATGACTTTCCAAACAGCTTTGCTGAAATAAACTGTATTTAACATACTAGATATCTGTTACAATCAATAAGATCTATCTGCCTAGCTTAAAATGGAAAACAGTATGATTGTATGAGTGAGAAAAGAACCATACATAGAAAGAGATCTCATTTTATAAAATAATAAGCTCACAGGGCTATCCAAGGAAAACATTCTGAAAGCAAGCACTCCAGTTAGGAATGCTTACCTCTGTGCTTGGGATGAGAGAGTTACCTGTTGTCTACGTTATGTTGGCCTACATTCTTTAAATCTTTATTTCAACACAGATAGGGACTTTTATCAGAAAAAGGAGTGTTCTGTGTGTCCCGGTGCACCTGTTCCCAGCTAAGGTGGAACAAGGCCCCTCACCATCTCTTGCTCCGGTTCTCAGGCTGTAAACGCGTATCCTTTTGGTATAGACCTTTGATTTTATTTATTTATTTGACATTTCTGTGCCATTTTTGCTGACCATTTTGCTGTTTGAAGTGGCTTCAAACATGGAGCTGACACGGTGTCCAGTGCGCCTTAGCCCACGTGCTTTATGGAACGTGGCCAGTGTCAGGTGAGTTTCATGCAGGCAGGAGCTGAGCTGCTGTTTGCCGTGATGTGTCTGTGAATGAATCAATTACGTATAGGAAATAAGGTGTCTTCTTATTTAATTCAACAGAAACACTTTCAAAACAATAAGGAGATGTTTTGAACAGATGCTCAAAGGAATGTAACTCTGTGTCCACAGCAACCTTACAGAACAAATAAGAACAGACCTTCCATCTGAACGGCGTGACCGCATGCACAGAGCCTGGGGGACACCCCAGTGCACCTGCCTGACCTGAATGAAAGTCACACTCCAGGGGTGATGAACAGGAATCTAGCCACCATGGGCAGGCTGGAGGGGGCTGCTGAGCACCCTGCTATCTGCAGCCAGAGCCCTGCTGGAGGCTTACTAAATAGCGTACGAGTTGGGAGTGGATTCTGCTGGTGACATCACTGGTACTCAAGACACATGAAAATGTAGAGGCGCCTCCCCTCCGTGGAGGGTCTACACATTTAGCAAAGCTAATTTCCATGTTTCAGGAGTGGCCTTAAATTAAGCCAGTGCCAGGCATTGACGGGAGGATAGCTGGGTGCCCAGGCGGACGCAGGAGAACTGAACAATGTCATGTCTGCCTGGAGAGCTGCTCCCTGAAGACCAGAGGTACAAACACCTGCATGGCAGTGAGCTGGGACCTCAGGGACAGCCCACAGTGGAGAAAGTAGCAATTGTTTTGTGGCTCTTCAATTACTACAGAAAATGGTAATGAACGTCTGCATTAAAGACTCTGCTCTGAGACTCATTTCAGTAACTTGGGAGTTGATCTTCACCACATCAGACTTCTCAGAAGGCCGGCAAGAGCTACATGGAAGCAATTTCGGTTCACAAGGCCTCTCTCTGGCCACACCATAGCCCTGCCCTGGCGATCTGTGTCCCTATTGCCCCTGCAACCTATTTGACGCTAGTACAATAAAATTAAAATGGCAAAAAAAATTGCCTTCTAAAGCCCTAAGACCTACACAATAAGTTATTTGAGAAAAGTCCATTTACTGTTAAGAAGTCAGGATGAAGGCTGAGGTGAGTGGATTGCTGAGCTCAGGAGTTTGAGACCAGCCCGAGCAAGAGCAAGACCCTGTCTCTAAAATATAGCTGGGTGTTGTGGTGGGTGCCTGTAGTTCCAGCTTTTCAGGAGGCTGAGCCAAGAGAATTCCTTGAGTCCAATGGTTTGAGGTTGCTGTGAGCTATGACACCTGGGTACTCTACCAAGGGCAACAAAGTAAAACTGTGTCTCAAAGAGAGAAAGAGAGAGAAGTAAGAATTAGTTTGCCTGGATACATACAGAACAGTTTGAGAGAGAGAGAGAGAGAGAGAAGTAAGAATTAGTTTGCCTGGATACATACAGAACAGTTTGAGAGAGAGAGAGAGAGGAGAGAGAGAGAGAGAGAGAGAGAGAGAAGTAAGAATTAGTTTGCCTGGATACATACAGAGCAGTTTGAGAGAGAGAGAGAGAGAAGAGAGAGAGAGAGAGAGAGAGA
>CAUYON010149806.1:0-13419 GCA_963573935.1 Arctocebus calabarensis
CATGGATGAAGTTGGAACATTTTCTTCTTAGCAAAGTATCTCAAGAATGGAAGTAAAATATCCAATGTACTCAGCCCTACTATGAAACCAATTTCCACCTTCATATGAAAACTATAACCCAATTATAGCATAAGAATATGAGCAAAGGGGTAAGGGAGGGGAGGGGAGTGGAGAGGATGGTTGGAAGGAGGATAATCGGTGGGATCACCCCTATGGTGCATCTTAGAAGGGTACAGATGAAACATACTGAATGCAGAATATAAAGATCTTAACTGTATCTCCTTCTAACTGGAATTCCCACACTCCCATGGCTTGCCTATAAAACACATGACTTTCAGTTTAAACATCTCTGTGAAGTTTCATAAAATTTCCATACTGGAATTGAATATTCCTCCCTTTTATCATCCTACTGTATCCATAACAGATACCATTACAGTATTTAGGAAACTTCATTGCACTCATTAGACATTCTCCAGTAAGTGAAGGCAGATTTCAAATATTTCCATTTTAGTTAGACCAACAGTTGGGCAGGAGTTAAAAGTAGAAAGAACAAATGAATAAGCAAATAAACTCTTCAACTTTTTTCTCTACTTGCCTGGTGTTTGATCTCACCCAATTAATAGAAATACAACCCTTGACCTTGGAAAAGGTCCTACTAAAACTTTCCAGGACAAACCCAGCCACCAAAAGTTTTTTCCAAGTACTTGGCTACAGCCAGGGTCAGGTGATCATTAAAAGGTCCAGCCACAACCTGGATGCCTAGAGGAAGTCCTTTGGCATTCAGACCCAGTGGGCACTGGGTTACGGGAAAACCTAGGGCATTGAAGACACCTGAAAGAAAGAAATAAGAAAAATGTGAGACATCAAAGCCAGTTCCTAAAAACTTATTTCCACCTTTATTTGTTAATAATAAATATAATAGCTGCAAACAAAATTAAAATTTACTACCTACTGAAGACTCATTCAGGAGTCTCATACACTCATTATGTGTATTAAATATTTTAATAATCACAGCAAACCCATGTTATAGGAGCTATTGATTATCCCTAACTTGCCAATGAAATAACTAATGAATAAAGAACTTATATAATCTACCCAAGGTTAACCGGCTAATAAAAGTTGGAATAGAAATTTGAATGCAGGAGGGGAGGGGTAAGATGACCCACCAGAACCAGCCTCTGACTGAAGCTCCTATCCAGAGGGAAGGATAATGACTGAGCTGACGACTGGGAGCTGAGCCAAGAGAGAAGAGTAATAACTACAGGTCACCTCTGCTGAAGCAAGCTGCAACTCCAAGAAAGCAAACTTTAGGTACAAAATTCATCCCAAAGGAAAAGTGTCCATCCCCTCCCCCAAGAAAGTTGTGTTTCATTTTTTGTGTGTCTCTCTTCATTTGCTCCTGTAGGTTTTCTACAGGTGAGTAGTGAACTGAGGGCCTCTTGTCTCACCCCACAGGTGAGAGTGGTAGGAAGTGCGGTCTACTTCCCCAGAGGGATCCACATGTGACTCTGAACACTCTCTTGCCAGGCAGATAAATTGAACTAAAGTTTTTCTTTTCTTTTCTTTTCTTTTTTTTTTTTTTTTGCAGTTTTGGCTGGGGGCGGGCTTGAACCCGCCACCCCTGGTATATGCGGCCAGCACCTGACTCCTTGAGCCACAGGCACCCCCTGAACTAAAGTTTTCCCTGCCATTCTGAACTTCCAGTCCACCCATCCCCCCTTTCCAGATGAAAAAGAAGCCTAACCCTAGAGAGACTGTGGGAGGAGGCTCTAGAGCAGCTCTCTCTCCACTACCAGACCAAGTTCTCCACCCCCGGCCAGCCAGAGCCTCAAATCTGGACCTGCTAGAGCTATGGGTTCTGCACTCTGCTTCTGATTGGCCAAACCCTCGCATCTGGCCCTGCTAAAGCTATGGGTTCCACGCTCCACCCCAAGTGGCCAACGCCTCGCCTCTGGCCTTGCTAGAGCTGCAGGTTCCACACCCCACCTGCCACGCTCAGTGCTGCGGGAGCCTCAGCACTTAGCCCAGCCCACCCGCTCAGCCAGAGTCGTCAGCTGAGAGCTCTCCTTGCCAAAGTCACCAGGCACCAGGCACTGCCAGAACTGTGTGCAGTATCAACCACCCTGCTGCTGGATCCATGTGCCCCACACCACCAGAGCTGCTCCTACAACCAGAATTCCCTGGCCATGGCAATCACTTGGGATATGCACAGAGTCACTTCCCACAAATATCCAGCAACAATAGAGCAATCCTGCTGATGTCTAATCTCAGAGAGACACCTCCCTATCTCTGAAGACTCCTAGAAGAAACCAGAATTCACTCTTTAGGGATACTGGTGCTGCAGAGTGTCAGGGGCAAAGGTGCAGTGGCTATGGAAGAAAACCATTTGCTGACATGTTACCCTCAGGGTTAGACTGAGTTCAAGTGGAATACTTGCCAGTAGCTTCTGAATACCCTCAGAAGGCAGACCTAAGCTCCCCAAGCTGGCTGGTGGCAGAGGATAGTAGCCAGCCCATGGGGACACTGAGTTTTCTTTGACTCTGACAGGCGCAAAGCTCTGGGAACATCTGCTTATTGGAGGGAGCAGGACCTCAGCCCCATGGAGTCACTAGTAACAGAGTGTGAAAGAGGAGCAAAGTGGAGAAAGAGACACGGTGCCCTGGTCCAATGCTACTACTGGGAAGGCCTTTCTGACTCCACAGAGCACTGGAGTAAGCCAAATTTGAGCATCCAGAAGACCTGTGCCATCTAATTGCAGGAGACCTTTCCAACTTTCCCACTTGATAGTTCATACTGACAGGGTCAATTGGTTTAGAACTTCTAACCTGGGCCAATCACCCAAGGACCCTCTCAGGTGATAACCTGGTTGTGTGGTAATGGGAGGGTTTGCTTTATCTCTTCCAGTTATTGCCCATGGGGGGTAGGGTGTCTTAGTTGCTTGTATTTCTCCACAGTTAAGACTTAATCAGAGTCATTGATCTACTAGGATCAGACAAGAACCAACTGAATACAAGACAGACCCACCTAAACCCACCAAACCAAGCAGGTGCCCTCAGCCTCAGACTGTAATACTGCATGGGACCTTTGCAAAGCTATTGGGGAAAAAGCTTCAGTCATCAATCTCAGATCCTTGGCAAAGGACTGGTTAACCACAACTCCAGGAACTCCCAATCCAATTTCACCTTACCTGCCCATTTAACCAATAGTAAAAAACAATTATGAGGCAGAATCAGAAAAACTCTGGCAACATGAATAATCAGAGAGGATCAACTCCCCCAAGGAACGATATGGTAAATGCAGCACAAGATCCCATTCATAAACAAATAGTTGAGATGTCAGAAATACAGTTCAAAATTTGAATAGCAAATAAGATCAACAAAATGGAGGTAAGGATGGAATTAGAATTTCAAGGAGTAATTCAAAAATGTCTCAAGAATTCAATGAAATCAAAGACAAAATCACCAAAGATTTTGACACATTGAGGCAAGAACTTGAAGCCCTCAAAGATCTGAGAAATACAGTAGAATCCCTCAGTAAGAGAATGGAGCAGACAGAAGAAAGAATATCTGACATTGAAGACAAAGCTTTTGAACACTCTCAAATGCTCAAAGAGGAAAAAAAGTGGAGAATAAAAAAAGATCATTCTCTCCGAGAGCTCTGGGATAATTTGAAGAGATCTAATATTTGCCTTATCACCTAAACATAAGGTTGCTGTGAAGGATACAGAGGCTTTATTTCATGAAATAATCAAAGAGAATTTTCCAGACATGCCAAGAGATTATGAAATTCAGATAGCAGACACTTCCGGGACACCGCCACAACTCAATCCAAATAAAAATTCACACAGACACATTAAAATTAGCTTTGCCAAAGTTAATGTAAAGGAGAAAATTCTGCAAGCAGCAAGACATAAGAAAACCATAATCAACAAAGAGAAGAACATTAAAAGGACTGCAGATCTCTGCTGAAACCTTATAAGCTAGAAGAGGGTGGTCATCAAATTTTAATATTCTTAAAAAAAAAAACCATCAACCCAGGATCCTGTATCCAGCTAAACTGACTTTCATCTATGATGGAGAAATTAAATACCTTAATGACATGCACATGTTGAAGAAATTTGCCAAAACTAAACCAGCTCCTCAGGATATTCTCAGACCTATTCTCCATAATGATCAGCACAATCCTCTACCACCAAAGTAAACTTACTTAGAAACTTTTGATTCCAACTTCCACAGTGGTAAAAGAATTAAAAATGTCCACTAGACTTTCAAAAAACTTGATACCCAAAATATTATCTGGCTTACTGATACTCTCAATTCATGTGAATGACTTAAATTGCACCCTAAAGAGGCACAGGTTGGCTGACTGGAGACCAAAACTCAGGCCAGACTTCTGCTGCATTCAAGAATTTCAACTCACCTTAAAAGATAAACATAAACTCATGGCAAAGAGAGGGTCATCTATAGAGGCAAATGGAAAGCAAAAAAAGCAGGCGTTGCATTTTTATTCTCAGATGCAATTGGCTTTAAACCAACAAAAGTAAGAAAACATGATGGTCACTTCATATTTGTTAAGGATAACACTCAACATGATGAGATTTCAATTATTAACATTTATGCACCCAACCAGAATGCACCTCAATTTATAAGACAGACTCTAACAGACATGAGCAACTTCATTTCCTTCAGCACCATAATTGTAGGAGATTTTAACACTCCTTTGGCAGTCAGTGCTTGTGGGATACTCCAATGAGAAGCTAAGCAAAGAAATGTTAGATTTAAACTTAACCATCCAACATTTGTATTTGACAGACATCTACAGAACATTTCATCCTAACAAAAATGAGTACACATTCCTCTCATCAGCCCATGGATCATCCTCCAGAATTGATCACATCTTAGGTCACAATTCTAACCTCAGCAAATTTAAAATAATAGAAACCATTCCTTGTGTTTTCTCGGACCATCATGGAATAAAAGTTGAACTCAGTAACAATAAGAATCTGCATACACATGTGAAAATATGGAAACTAAAACTAACCTCATGATGAACAATAGCTGGGTGATAGATGAAATTAAGAGGGAAATTGCCAAATTTTTGGAACAAAACAATAATGAAGACAAGAACTATTAGAACCTCTGGGATACTGAAAAGAGGAATATTTATAGTGTTGCAAGCCTTCCTCAAAAGAGCATAAGGAGAGGAAGTCAACAACTTAAAGGGACATCTCAAGCAACTAGAAAAGGAAGAACATTCCAACCCTAAACCAGGAGAAGAAAACATATAAGTAAAACTAGAGCAGAACCAAAGAAAATGGAAAACAAAAGAGTGATACAACAGATCAATGAATCAAAAGCATGTTTTTTGAAAAGGTCAATACAATAGATAAACCTTTGGCTAATCTAATCAGAAGTAGAAAAGTAAAATCCCTAATTTCATCAATTCAGTATAGATAAGGGCCAAATAACAACAGATTCCTCAGAAATTCAACAAATACATAATGAATACTAAATAAAAATCTATCCTCAGAAGTTTCAAAATCTGAAGGAAATACATCAGTGCTTGGAAACATGCAATGCTCCTACACATAGCCACAAAGAAGTGGAAATGTTGAACATAAGTTCTGAAACAGCATCAACTACAAGAAATCTCCCCTGAAAGTGAAGCCCGACACCAGATGGCTTCACCTAACAGTTCAACCAAACCTTTAAAGAGGAACTAGTACCTATATTATTCAACCTTTTCCAAAACATCGAAAAAGAAGGAATACTTCCCAAAACATTCTATGAAGCAAATACCACCCTGATATCCAAACCACGAAGAGACCCAACAAGAAAAGAAAATTATTCGTCAATATCTCTAATGAGTATTAATGCAAAAATATTCAATAAGATCCTTGCAAGCAGAATCCAACAACACATCAAACACATTATAGATCACGACAAAGTGGGGTTCATCCAAGGGACCCAAGGACGGTTCAATATATGTAAATTCATAAATATAATACTTCACATAAACAAATTAAAAAACAAAGACCATATGATTCTCTCAATTGATGCAGAAAAAGCTTTTGATAATATTCAGCATCCTTTCTTGATCAGAATGCTTAAGAAAATAGATATAAAAAGATCATTTCTTAAATTGATAAGAGGCCATCTATAGCAATCCTACAGGACCAGAGGAGATCAAACTGTCACTCTTTGCAAATTATATGATTATATATCTGGAAAACTTCAGGGAATCAACTACAAAACTCCTAGAAGTGATCAAGGACTACAGCAACATCTCAGGATACAAATTCAACACTCACAAATCCATCCTTGGGACCCTGGGATGAAACCCACCTGTTCATGGTGTATAATTTGTTTGATGTGCTGTTGAATTCTGGTTGCTAGGATCTTATTGAATATTTTTGCATAAATATTCATTAGAGATATCGGTCTATAATTTTCTTTTCTTGTTGGGTCTTTTCCTTGTTTGGGGATCGGGGTGATATTTGCTTTATAGAATGTGTTGGGAATTATTCCTTCTTTTTCAATGTTTTGGAAAAGGGTAAGTAATATAGGTATTAGTTCCTGTTTAAAGGTTTGGTAGAATTCTGTTGTAAAGCCATCTGGTCTTGGACTTTTGTTTTGTTTTAGGGGAGATTTCTTATAGTTGATACTATTTCAAAACTTGTTATAGGTTTGTTCAACATATCCACTTCTTTCTGGCTAAGTCTAGGAAGGTGGCATGTTTCCAAGTATTGATCTATTTCCTTCAGATTTTCATAATTCTGAAAATAGAGTTTTATGTAGCATTCATTCAGGTTTTGTTGAATGTCTGAGGGGTCTGTTGTTAATTGGCCTTTATCATTTATGATTGATGAAATTAGGGATTTTACTCTTCTACTTCTGGTTAGGTTAGCCAACGGTTTATCTATTTTATTGACCTTTTAAAAAAAACAGCTCTTTGATTTGTTGATCTGTTGTATGATTCTTTTGTTTTCAATTTCATTTAGTTCTGCTCTAATTTGAGTTATTTCTTTTCTTCTGCTGGCTTTAGGGTTGGAAAGTTCTGACTTTTCCAATTGCATGAGATGTCCCATTAAGTTGTTGACTTCTTCTCTTTCCATTCTATTGAGGAAGGCTTGCAATGCTATAAATATTCCTCTTAGGACTGCCTTTGTGGTATCCCAGAGGTTCTGATAGTTCATGTCTTCATTATTGTTTTGTTCCAAAAAATTGGTAATTTCCTTCTTGATCTCATCTATGACCCAGCTATCATTCAGCACGAAGTTATTTAGTTTCCATGTTTTTTATGCATATGCGGATTCCTACTGTTATTGAGTTCAACTTTTATTTCATGATGGTCTGAGAAATTACAATGAATGATTTCTATTCTTTTAAATTTGCTGAGGTTATAATTGTGACCTAAGATGTGATCAATTTTGGAGGATGAGAACAATAGGCTGATGAGAAGAATGTGTATTCAGTTTTGTTAGGATGAAATGTTCTGTAGATTTCAGTTAGATGCAAATGTTGAATGGTTAAATTTAAATCTAAAATTTCTTTGCTTAGCTTCTTTTTCAAGGATCTGTCCAACACTGCCATAGGAGTGTTAAAGTCCCCAACAATCAGGGTGCTGAGGAAATCAAGTTGCTCATGTCAGTTAGAGTTTCTCTTATAAAGTGAGGCACATTCTGGTTGGGTCCATAAATGTTGATAATTGAAATCTCGTCATTTTTAGTGTTAGCTTTAACAAATAAGAAGTGACTGTTATTATCTTTCCTTACTTTTATTAGTTTAAAGCCTATTGTATCTGCGAATAAAATTGCAACATCTGCTTTTTTCTGCGTTTAATTTGCCTGAATTATAGATGACCATCCCTTCACCCTGAGTCTGTTTATCTTTTAAGGTAAGGTGAGATTCTTGAATGCAGCAGATGTCTGGCCTGAATTTTTATATCCAGTCAGCCAACCTATGCCTCTTGAGAGGGCAATTTAAGCTGTTCACATTAATTCAGAGTATTGATAAACCAGATAGAGTTTTGGGTATCGAGTTTTTTTAAAGTCCAGTGGACATTTTTAATCCTTTTGCCATTATGGAAGTGGGAATTTGATCAAAAGTTTCTGAGAGAGTTTACTTTGGTGGTGGAGGATTATGTTGTTCATCATGGAGGGTAGGTCTGAGAATATCCTGGAGAGCTGGTTTAGTTATGGAGAATTATTTCAACATGTGAATGTCATTAATGTATTTAATTTCTCCTTCATATGTGAAACTCAGTTTAGCTGGATACAGGATCCTGGGTTGAAAGTTATTTTGTTTAAGGAGATTAAAGGTTGATTACCACCCTCTTCTAATTTGAAAGGTTTCAGCAGAGAGATCTGCAGTCATTCTAGGGTTCTTCCCCTTGTAGGTTATAGTTTCTTATGTCTGGCTGCATTCAGAATTTCCTCCTTCATATCACCTTTGTGAAGTTAATTACCTTGGTGTCTATGAGAATTTGGTGGGGTTGATTTGTGCCATTGTTCTGAAACTGTCTGCTATATGAATTTTAGAATCTCTTGGTATGTGTGAAAAATTCTCTTAGATTATTTCATGAAGTAAATGAAGTAAAACATCTGTATCTTTTGCAGCAACCTCATCACCTTCAGGTATTCCTATAAGGTGAATATTAGATCTCTCTGAGAGAATGATCCCATTTTTGTTCTCCACTTTTTTTCCTCTTTGAGCATTTGGAGCGTTCAAAATCTTTGTCTTCAATGTCAGAGATCCTTTCTTCTGCCTGCTCCATTCTGTTACTGAAGGATTGTTTCAGATCTTTGAGGGCTGCAAATTTTTGCCTCAATGTGCCAAAATCATTGGTCATTTTGTCTTTGTATTCATTGAATTCTTGAGACATCTTTTGAATTACTGTTTTAAATTCTAACTTCATCTTTTCTTCCATTCTGTTGATCTTATTTGGTATCCAGATTCCAAACTCAATTTCTCACATCTCAGCCAGTTCTTTATGAACGGGATCTTATGCCATGTCTGCCTTATCATTCCTTGCGGGAGTTGATCTACTCTGATTATTCATGTTGCCAGAGTTTTTCTGTTGATTCCGCCTCATGATTGTTTTTCACCATTGGCTAGGTGGGCAGGTAAGGTGAAGTTGGATTGGGAATTCCTGGAGTTGTGGTTAACCAGCCTTTTGTAAAGGATCTGGGACTGATGACTGCAGCTTTTTCCCCAATAGCTATGCAAAGGACCTATAAAGTATTGCAGTCTGAGGCTGAGGAAACCTACTTGGTGTTGTGGGTTTGGGTGGCTCTGTCTTGTATTCTGCTATTTCTTGTCTGATCCTTGTGGATCAGTGACTTTGGTGAAGTTTCACCTGTAGAGAAATACAAGCAACTAAGATACCCCACCCACCATGGATAATAACTGGAATAGAAAACTCAACGCTTCCTGTTACCACATAGCCAGGGTACCACCCGAAAGTTTCCTTGGGTAATTTCCCCAGGTTAGAAGTTCTAAACCAATTGACCCTGTCAGTACAAATTCTCAAGTGGGAGAGTTTGAAAGGTCTCCAGGAACTAGATGGTGGAGGTCTACTGGTTGCTCAAATTTGGCTCACTCCAGTGCTCTGTGGAGTCAGAAAGTGCTGCCCAGTAGGAGCATTGGACCAGAGGGCTGCGTCTCTTTCTCCACTTCACTCCTCTTTCACACCCAGTCACTGGTGACCCCACAGGGCTGAGGAACTACTCCCTCCAGTAAGCAGAAGTGCCAGGGCTTTGTGCCCATAAGAGTCAGAGGAAGGTCAGTGCCCCATTGACCCAGCCACTACCCTCTGCCACCAGCCAGCTTGGGGAGCTTAGGCCTGCCTTCTGAGGGTATTCAGAAGCTACTGGCAAGTATTCCACTTGATCTCAGTCTAACCCAGAGGGTAACAAGTCAGCAAATGCTTTTCTCCCTCAGCCACTGCTCCTTTGTCCCTGCCGCTCTGCAACACCTGTATCCCTATAGAGCAAATTTTGGTTTCCTCTAGCAGATCTCAGAGATGGAGAGGTGTCTTTCTAAGATTAGACCCAGGTGGGATTCCTTTATTGTTGCTGGATCTTTGTGGGAAGTGACCCTGCACTGCTCCCAGGTGACTGCCATGGCCAGGGAGTTCTGGCTGTAGGAGCAGCTCCGGGAGCATGGGGCACATGGGTCCAGCAGCAGGGTGGTGGATGTTGCACATGGTTCTGGCAGTATCTAGTGCATGTGACTTCCACAAGGACAGCACTCTGCTCTAGACTCTGGCCAGTGGGCATTCAGGGCTTGGTGCTGATGCTGCTGCAGGGCTGAGCTCTGGGGGCAGGGTGCAGAACCCATGGCTGTGGCAGGGCAGGAGGCTGAATGTGGGTCCCACAGCTCTAGCAGGTCCAGAGGCAAGGCTTTGGCCGGTGGGGATTAAGTGTGGGGAACTGCAGCTCTAGCAGGGCTGGAGGGGAGGCTTTGGCCAGTAGAATTGGAGTGAAGGGACTTGCAGTTCTAGTACGGCCAGAGGCCAGGCTTTCACCAGCAGGGGCAGAGTGTGGGGACCTGAGGCTCTAGAAGGGCTGGAGGTGAGGCTTTAGCTGGCTGGGGGAATGGGGAGCATGGGGACCTGTGGCTCTAGCTAGGCGGGAATCTAGGCTTTGACCAGCAGGGGCAGAGTGTGGGGACCTGTGACTCTAGTAGGGCTGGAGGGGAGGCTTTAGCCAGCCAGGAGGTGGGGAGCAGAGTGCAGGGACCTGTGGCTCTAGGAGGGCCCAAGGCAACGCTTTGGCTGGGTGGGGGCGGGGCGCTTGGACCAGCTGAGGGGTGGCCCTGTTCAAGAGCCTCCTCTGGGGGAGGAGCAAGATGGCAATTGAGACGGTTGAGTATCCCATCTCTCGCAGGACAACAGGTGAGAGGGAGGGAGTTCCGGATCTTTCCCCATGTGAATTATTTGAGTGGATGGACAACTGGAGATACATAGCAAATTGGTGAATTGTTGTGTTTGAGGTGTAGTTCAAAATAACGGACTCTGCAATAGACTTTTCCCCTGCCCAGTGGAGAAGCAGCAGCCAGCCCCTCCCACAGGAAGACAGCAGTTCGCAAGTTGCAAAACCTAATTGATGAAAATTTCGTTGAAGTGTGGATGTCAGAGTTTGGCAACCAGAAAGGTGTGCTGCTTGGAGCCTTAGAGGACTGGGCAGCCCAAGCAAGAGTTGAGGGGAGGGGACCCTGCCAGGAAGCAGACATTTTGAAATAACCAAAATGGTGAACACCTTTTCCCCAGATCATTGAGAGTAATTGATCCAACAGTGCCACCCCAGGAGGGGAATCATGGTGAGGTCTGACTGTGCAGGGTGTGCAGGGATCTGGGGTGTGGAGGAGACACTCTGAGCTGTGGAAATTGGCGAGGAGGGTCCCTGTGCACTTCAGCTGTAGAAGAGGCGGTAGTTCAGAGTAGCAACAGCAGCCCCGGCGGTGAGCCCCTCCCCCACAGCTGCCGACAGTTGCTGCGGCAAGCCCTGCCCCCATAGCTTATTACAGTTGCCAGTTTCCAAGAGAAGGGGAGAGCAGAGTGGAGAGATTGGTGATGCGTGGACTCTTGCACCAAGTTTGGAGGTTGGGTGGGAGTGCCGTCTGGAGCAGAACACCTATAGTAGGGCACCTTTTCAAAAGCAGAATGGTGGAGAAAGTACAAGAAAGGAAACCGGCCAGATCGAGTGTTTACCATACTAACAAAGTAAATGGTGAATCACATATGAGCCTGAGAACCACTCACAGCGCCATCTGGTGTTCACAAAGTATATCGCATTATCAATTTATTCCACTAAAGTTGACATCTACCTCATACATAAAGATGTGTATTTCTATATATACAAGAATAATATTTTTGAGGTTGTGGGTTTTTTTGGTTTTTTTTATATCCTTTTATCGGAGGAACCATTGATAAATAATTTCTTATTTTACTTTCTTTCCAAAGGTTATTTTTAATATCTTCTATTTTAAGTTGTATTTTTCTTTTTCCTTTCTTCTGTTTTGTAACTCTTTCACAAACAATATTTTCTTTTTTCTCTCTCCCCTTCCTCTTCTTCCTTTCTTATACTTCTAAGAGTGCTTACTTCATATTTTTAGATGCTTTTTGCTTTTTCTCTTTTCTCAAATATTTTACAAGTATCATT
This sequence comes from Arctocebus calabarensis, assembly GCA_963573935.1. Classification (NCBI taxonomy): domain Eukaryota; kingdom Metazoa; phylum Chordata; class Mammalia; order Primates; family Lorisidae; genus Arctocebus; species Arctocebus calabarensis. The sequence continues at coordinate 12,164 of CAUYON010149806.1, forward strand.
TTTTATTGTAGTTTTTTTGTTCTTTGTTGTTGTTGTTGTTGTTTGGTTTTTTGTTTGTTTGTTATGTTTTGTCTGTATGTCTATGTGTTTCTGACTGGGGTGCATCTGTGGGCTTGTGTGTCTGGTAGCCCTTTTACTGGTGTATTAGTTCATTTGGTCTCAATGAGTTTGGGGAAAGGGGAGAGGGAGGGTAGGGGAGGGAGAGGGTGGGGGGAGATGGAACAAAGGGTGAGATCACATGTGTGGTACATATTCGAAGGGTCAGGAGAAAACTTCTAAATACAGATCAAAAATGTTTTCATATAGTAAACGAGAAAATATCATGAATAGTTTGTCAATTAGGTTGATAAAAATATCTCAGATTACATGTGAAGCCCCCACACTGTACCCCATGGTTGAACTAATGTACACAGCTATGATTCAATAATAAAAAAAAAATCTGAAGAGAAAATTCTCTAAAGAGGATAGGCACACGGCCTTCAGACACATGAAGAAATGCTCATTATCCTTAATTATCAGAGAAATGCAAATCAAAATTACCTTGAGATATCATCTAACTCCGATAAGATTTGCCCACATGATGAAATCCTAAAACCAGACATGTTGGCGTGGATGTGGAGAAAAGGGAACACTTCTACATTGCTGGTGGGAATGCAAACTAATGCATCACTTTTGGAAAGATGTTTGGAGAACTTGCCATTTGATCCTTATAATTCCTTTACTTGGTGTATACCCAGAGGACTAAAAATCACATTAAAACAAAGATATCTGTACCAGATTTTTTATTGTAACCCAATTCATAATTGCTAAGTCATGGAAGAAGCCCAAGTGCCCATCAATCCACGAATGAATTAATAAATTGTGGTACTTGTATATCATGGAATATTATGTAGACTTAAAGAAAGATGGTGACTTTACCTCTTTCATATTTACATGGATGGAGCTGGAACACATTCTCCTTAGCAAAGTATCTCAAGAAATCAAGAAAAAGTATCCAATGTATACAGCCCTAATATGAAGCAAATTTATATGTTTCATGTGAAGGCTACAACCCAGTTATTGCACAAGAAGACAGGGAAAGGGGAGAAGAAGGGAAGGGAAGGGAAAGCGTGGGGGGAGAGAGGATAAAGGGTGAGATCACACTTGGGGTGCATCTTTGAAGGGTCAGGAGAAAACTACTAAATGCAGAACACAAATGTTTCCACACAGTAAATGAGAAAATCTCACGAATGTTATGTGGAACAGGTGGATGAAAA
>CAUYON010149807.1:0-15575 GCA_963573935.1 Arctocebus calabarensis
TCAAAAATGTTTTCACATAGTAAACGAGAAAAATCTCATGAATGTTATGTCAATCAGGTTGATAAAAATATCTCAGATTGCATGTGAAGCCCGCACACTGTACCCCATGATTGAACTAATGTACACAGCTATGATTCAATAAAAAAAAAAAAGAAACAATCACACCCCAGGCATTTTATAGAGTTAAAAGCCTGAAAATGTTCCCACAAAATCTGGGTTGCATTTTCAAGTGGAACTTTGAGAGACAGGGTCTTCTGGGTGAGGGGGATGGAATGTTCACTTTTGAGGGGAGAAGGAGCCTGAGCTCCTGTGTGGTGGAGGTGGTGAGAACAGCAAAGCTCACTTAATCTCAAGGGAACCCAACCCCGGGCCTTCGGGGAGGTGAGTGATAGGATGATAGGAGTCTAAGGATTCCAGGGGCCCCAGAGGGAAGCTAGTTGTGAGCAGGATGTAATACACTTAGGGGCCTTGGGACACTTGGTAACCCTTAGAGAGGTATCAGGTTCAGGAAGAGAAGAAGAATAAGAGGAAAGAAAGTGATCACCCTCCTTAGAAGATGAATTTAATGCAAACTTCAGACTCTTGTCACCTCAGACTCAGTGTCTGCCACAGAGAATGCTTCCTGAAAGAATAATGTACTGGATTTATCGTAAAATGACTAGATGGTAGGCATTGTTCTAAATAATCTATACCTATTAACTCATGTCATCCTCATAATGGCTTTACAAAGTAGAGACTTAACTATTCCCATTCTACAGATGAGAAAACTAGACGCAGACAAGTTATCTCTAGCCCAGGTTACACAGCTGGCAAATGGCAGAGCTAGGATTGGAGGCCTGGAGTGTGTCTGGCTCAGGAGCTGACTCATAACCATCATGGAGCCGGTGCTGCAGAAAAATATCTGCATTTTTCTGGACCAACTGCTTAGTAGTACGGGATTTCTCTGTGCAGAAGCAATAACACCGTTTCAGCTATTGTGACTAAGTGACTGCACAGAGCACAGATAATGTGAACAGTTTGTACAGTCTCAGAGATAACATTTTCCTCCCCTCAACTAGAAGTGCACACCTGAATGGAAGCCCCATTCTAGGAATGGAGGGCGAGGGGAAGAGAGAATCTTAAATAGGAGGTAACCAGGCAATCTTATCCCACCTCCAGCATGCCCGCAGGCAGGTTCGGTCCAGCACAGGGGTCATAAACTACTGCCTGCCTGCAGTAGTTAAATCTGGGCTGACACCTGTTTTGTGAATAAAAATTTATAAATAAAAATGGGTCACAGCCACGCACATTTATTTATGTTTTCTCTGTGGTTGCTTTTGCACTACCACATTGAACTTGAATAGCTGCAGCAGAGGCTATGTGGTCCACAAAGCCTGAAATATCCACAATACGGCCCTTTATTAAATTTTTTTTTTGCCGATTTCTAGTTTAGAGAAATATTTGCTCTTTAACATTTTGTCATTCAATCCTCTCAGGGTGGGGCATTATATTTTATTTTCCTTATTTTACGGATACAGAAGTCTGGGGCTGCAAGAAATTAGGCAATTTATTCAAAGTTTTATGGTCTCAAAGTTCTGTGAGTCAGAAAGAGGGCTTGGATCTCCTGACCCCAAAGGCCATTTTCCTTTGATTTCATCATTCCACAAAATTTCTTCTGTGTGTGTAGACATAGAGGTCTCTGTGTCTCCGCAAAAACTAACAGACCCTGAGGAACAGGCAAGGTGGTACGTTATACAGACAAGCATCCGACTACTTCGTGCTTTCACCTTCTGTTCCCAGGACTCTGTTCTGCCAAATCACCTGTACTTTACATGACACGTGAAGGCCTCAGGCTTCTGTCTGCTTTCTAATTCATAGTTTTGTTTTGAACCCATAGAAGTTCAAAAGATCACAGAACAATCAACTGATCTGTGGGAGATAGATAGTTTGATCTCTTGGTGGGGTGCCTGCCTCAATCCAGGGGAAAGGGAGCAGTGAGCAGATGGGCCATCCTTGGGGGCTCATGGAGACCCCCAAAGACAAAAAGAGCCTGGAGGCGCCCCCTATGGGATGAAGTCATTGGGACTATCCCTGTGCACCAATAGTCAACAGTGAGGTGGGACTGAGCCATTTAGCAACTCTAAATCTTTTGAACTCTTGATTGGCAGTTAGATTAGGGAACTGGCTTGCTTGCCCTGCCAGGATGAAACTGGCTTTCCCTCCCTCTTTCTAAATATGCTATCAGACTTTTGTTAACAACTCCCTACCGTATGTTCCTGTTTATCCAACCTTTCCCTCTATCCATTCTTTCCGGAGCCTTGGGATTCTTTTAACCCTATCTCTTAACATCTTTGCATTTTGCATATACGATTTGTGTTATAGATCAATAAGAGTTTCTGAGAAGTCATGCTGCATTGTCGCAATCTGCCACTTGGCATGAGTTAATGTATACCTTTCTCCTGGTGTTCTCAGACTCTATGTCTTTTATTTAATTTTTTTTTTTTGAGTCAGAGTCTCGCTATGTCACCCTTGATAGAGTGCTATAGCGTCAGAGCTCATAGCACCTCAAAAGCTTGGGCTTAAGTGATTCTCCTGCCTCAGCCTCTCAATCACCTGGGCCTATAGGCACCTGCCACAACTCTTGGCTATTTTTGTGTTGCAGTTGTCATTGTTGATTTTAGCTGGCCTGGGTGGGGGGAGGTCGGAACCCACTGGCCTCAGTGTATGTGGCCGGCGCCCTACCCACAGAGCTACAGGCACTGCCATGTATTAAGATGATGTAGAGAATCATGATTTCCCCAGTGTCTGTTTCCCCCATTGACTCCCAAACTAGGTTGGGGTCCATGGCAAACTCCTGACCCTAAACCTAAAGATAGCCAGTGTCTGCAGGGAGAGAGACACATGCTCACCTGGGGCAGCCATGTCTGGACACAGGTAAGAAGACCCCACTGCAATAGTGAACAGACTGGTGAGGGCTGAACACCTGCTGGTGACACAGTCTGATCCTCCAGGAGCTGCAGGAATTGGGGGGATTCTGCTTTTCTTGCAGTCCCCTTCTCTGTGAACCTCACTGGACACTCAAAAAGGTCAAAAAAGCCTAAGAAGTGTCTGTTGTGGTGCAGACTTGGGGAAGCAGAAGAGCAGCCATGGGGAGGAGGAAGATACTTTCCTGCAACTTTTCCCTTTATCTCCAACAAAACAAAGGTCTTCATCTGTGGGGAGTAGGGCAATGAGTCCTCCTGGCCTTAGGATATTAGTGAATGCTCAGTTCAGCTGGAAAAGGGAACAGCAAGGGAATTTCTCCACCTGAGGAGAATCCTCACAGACCTTGCCTTAGTACAATTACTAAAGTTGACATTAACCAGTGTACATTTTGCATGAGAAATGCACATCACACCCGTGGCCTCCTTCCATTAATGCATAACCTCAATCTAGCTGTGAGAAAACACCAGAGGTTGGGCGAGGTGGCTCATGCCTTTAATCTTAGCACTTTGGCAGGCTGAGGCAGGAGTTTGAGATCAGCTTAAGCATGAATGAGATCCCAGTCTTTACAAAAAGTAGAAAAATTAGCTGGGCATGGTGGTGTGTGCTTGTTGTTCCAGCTACTCAGGAGGCTGGGGCAGGAGGATCACTGGAGCTCAGGAGTTTGAGGCTGCTGAGAGCTGTGATGAGGGCACTGTAGTCTAGCCCAGCAAACGGAGGAGACTCAGTCTCAAAACGTAAACAAGCAAAACCCCCAGAAAAACCAAAAGAAGCCCCACTAACCCAATCAAGGGACATTCTATATAGTCACTGACCAGTAACTTTCCAGAGTGTCAAAATCAAGAAAGAAAAGATCAGAGGAAACCATGATACATGAAAGCTAAATGCAATGTCAGATCCTTGATAGGGCCACAGAACAGATCAAAGGACGTTTGTGAGAAAACTGTTAGAATGCAAACACATTCTGTGCCTTAATTAATAGTATTGCTAATATTTAATACTATTAACTAAGGTTAATTTTGTAGATTTTATGAATATTTTCCTAAATGGTGAATTAGGGGAAGCTGGGTGAACAGTATATGTCAAGTGTTTATACTATATTTTGCAATTTCATTGTTGTAAATACAACATATTTTCAATTTAAATTAATTATTAAAAAAGCACATGTGACATCTGCATCCCCATGTTTATTGTGTAGCACCATTCACAATAGTCAAGAGAGGAAATTAACAGAGGTATCCAACAACAAGTGAATGGATAAAGAAAATGTGGTATATTTACACCATGGGCTACTATTTATCTATGAAAAGGTTGGAATCCTGTCATTTGAAGCAACATGGATGGAACTGGAGGTCATTATGGCAAGTGAAATGAACCAGAAACAGAAAGTTAGACACTGCCTCTTATCACTCATCTGTGGAATCTAAACAAAGTTGGTCTCAAAGAAGTAAAAAGTAGAATAGAAGATACCTGAGGCTTGGAGCGGGGAGAAAAAAAGGAGGTGGGCTAGGGAGAGATTTTTTTTTTTTTTTTGAGACAGAGCCTCAAGCTGTCACCCTGGATAGAGTGCTGTGGCATCACAGCTCACAGCAATCTCCAATTCCTGGTCTCAAGCTAGTCTCTTGCCTCTGCCTCCCAAGTAGCTGGGACTATAGGCGCCCGCCACAACGCCCAGCCATTTTTTGGTTGCAGCCATCATTGTTGTTTGGAGGGCCCGGGCTGGATTCGAACCCGCCAGCTCAGGTGTACGTGGCTGGCGCCTTAGCCCATTGAGCCACAGGCACCGAGCCAAAGGAGAGATTTTTTTAAAAGACACAAAATTACAGCTAGATGGGAGGAACAAGTTTTAGTGTCCTATACCATGTTAGGATGACTATAGTTCACAATAATATATTACAGTTTCAAGTAGCTAGAAGGTTATTGAATGTTCCCAACACAAAGAAATGATAAATGTTTGAGATGACGGATATGCCAGTTACCCCGATCTGATCACTATACTTTGTATTCATCAAAACATCACTATTTACCCCCCAAATATGTACAGTTATTATATGTAAAGGTAAAACATTTCTAAAAAAGTACATGTTGAATTTTGTGTTACTATTCTCTGCTGTTAGAATCCCAGAAACCTGCTATTTGATACTGATTACTCTTCAGGCGCTCACTATCACACGCTAGTTTTCAACATCTCTCCTCTCTGAACACCCTGACAATTATGTCATTATCTGTAAACAAACACATAATTTTACTAGTACACCACGTTTCAGAGTCTTGCATCAATGTTTTTCATATAAATGACAGCTTTTCCGAACTTGAGTCTTCTGATGGCTATGCTTTGTAAATTTCATTTTTTTCATATTAAATCACATGAGTTAATGAATAGCTCCCAGACTGAACATACCATGCACTTTCACATCTCAGTGTGAGGGTGTGAATCACCTTTGTTTTTGCCATTTCTTCATCTGACATGATCTTGCCCTTGTTCTTTATCAGGTCTTCTCATTATTCAAGATGCAACTCAGAGGGTCTACTTTTTCCATTTTGTGTTTCCAGAGCATGATGTCTCAGTTATAATTTTCAGAATATGAAAAAGCTACTGCGTTACAGACATGTTCCTCTCAGGACTAACAGCCAAAACATCCAGTTGGACCATACTTGTTAAGTATCAGCCCTTCTTTTCCAATTTCACATTCGGTTCACTCTTAGGATTTAGATAGTGCTTTTAAAATCAACACTCCCTTTACTGAATTGTTAGATCTTTAGGAACAGCTCCCTCATCTTTGTGTACTCCTGATGCCTGCAGCACAGGGCGTCTGCCCTGGCACTGGCTCTAAAGGCCCATGGAGGCTGAGTGATGGTGCTGGAACTGGAACCCCCATCTTTAACATCCGTGACTGCAAATTCCACACTGTTTACACTCTGCCTCTCTCATGTCCTTGTGCCAATTAGGGTGTGCCTTACCCCAAGGTCAACAATATCTTTGACAATGAAGAAATGTAGTTATCTTGCATCATGAAAATGCTGGATTTGGAAGATTCTAGATTTATTGCTGAGGATACACATATCATCAAGAGCCCAATCATACTCTCTGTCTCCTCCCTGCCCCCCTCAATGTGTTGGCTTGTGTCCTTAGGCTTACTGCCTAATACTTGCAAAATGGCTCCAACCACCGTAGTTATGCATAGCAGCATCTTGCCCAGAAAAGAAGGTGTCCAGAAGAAAACCCTGGCACCCCAAGAGACTTCCCTTTGTGTCTCACTGTCCAGAAGAGGCTCAGATGCTTAACCCTAGAGAAATGAAATGTCTGTGGTTAACTCAGTCCAGTCACAACTCCTTCCCTGGGGCAGGGGTGGAGACCTACCTACCCAGAGCTTGTTGCAATCTTTGTCAAACCTGGGCAAACCTGGGGACTGTGAGCAATCAGGAAGGAGAGAATGACTATTGGAAAGGCAACCAATATCTCCTGAATTGCTCTTTATTTTTCTATGTATTATGTAGAGGAATGGACACCATGCTTGCAAAGGACAGTTACTGATTCTTATCACATTAAAAGGAAATGCTGAGAACAGGACAGTCTCCTGCCTAGAGACGTTTTGTGACTTAGGCGTAATCCTCCAAGTAACTCAGTGTTCCGGAATGAGATAAGATCAGTCACTCACTAGTAAGCATGTGTTGAACACTGATGCTTAGTAGTTCTTCATGGGGGTTGTGGGGCAAGAACATTTGGGGAAAGAACACATGAGGACAGAGCACGTGGCAATCCTTATGCATGCAGCCCTCATATGTCATTACCTTAACTCTCCACACCTGTTGTGAATGTCATTACCTTAACTCTCCACACCTGTTGTGGATACCTTAATAGCCATTGTGGAGGGGGCCCTGGGCTACTCTGCACTTAAGGTTAGCCCCTTCCTGCAAGCTTATACTTCTAATCTGTGTCACACCTTGTTCCTTCGTGCAGCAACCAAAACCAGGGCCTCAGGGGTCTAGACAGTATTATACCATCCCTTCCATTACATTAATTGTCACCTTGATAATTGGTCCAGAAACAAGTACAAGAAACACCTGAACAGTTGGGGAAAAAAAAAATAACAAGCTAATGTTAAAGAGTTGAAGACCCTGTCATTCCCATCGCCTCCGCATTTGCATGCCAGCCTTAGAGGGCCCCTCTAGGGTACTTGAAGGGGATGCCGAGTTGGAAGAAGGGCACCAGGAATTCTGTGTGGCAATATTCGGTTCATTGGCTAGGCATGCACATGTGCCAAATTATACACCAGGCAGGCATTGGGACACCTGCTTTGACAAAGCATGTCTATTATGGGATTTGTGTAGCTACTGATGCCAGCAGTAGAGCTCCCCACATTCATCACACACTGTCTCATCTCCATAGTTTTACTCATGTTTCTGCCTTTCCCTGGAATACGTCTCCCTCTCCCACCACTCTTTCACCTGGCTAAATCCTGCTTATCATTCAAAACCCTTCTGGTGAATTTTTCTTCTCTGATTCTTCCCACCAGTCTGGATTTGGTTTCTCCTCTGTGGTTTGCATGGGTATCCTAATGATCATAATATCCTAATGACGTGATAATGTTACATATATATGTGATAGTGTTTGCTATTTGGCATATATTATTTTTCTAGGCTTGTGGTGTGTTAAGTCTATTATCTCAATCAGAAAAGCCCTAGGACACATTATGGGGCTTACTTGCCAGCAGAGAGGCCAATCAAATAAGGTCAGAAATAAAGACATAGTTGCAAATGCTGAAAGGTGCTGTGAGGGAGAAGACACAGGGCCACAAAAGCGTCTAAGAGAGCAAGCAGGCTGAGCTCATCGTGAGGATGCAACATTCAAATTGAGAGTGACAGACTGAGTGGGCATCAGCTGGGTGAAGGGCAGAGGGAGACAAGGCTCCCAGCAGAGGCCAGAGCATCTGTGAGGCCCTGTGGTGAGAGGGGGCATGGCAGAGAAAAGGAGAAATGCAAGGTCAGGGAGAGAACAGGGAAGAGAGGAAGGGAAGGTGGACAGATTGAGCTGGGGTGTCAGTGCAGGCCAGGCCACACCAGCCTCACAGGCCACATAAACGTGTCATGTCGTTATATGTGTAAGAGCCTCAGGAAGATGCTGAGGGTTTTAAAATATCCTGGAAAGCATAAGTGTATGTGAGGTTTCAGGCAGGAATCACACAATTAGGTTACTGTTTTTATAAAAAAAAGAAAAAAGTCATTGGGGCTGTGAGGTAAAGACCTCAAGGAAGATTAGCCAGAAAGACTCTACAGGGAAGAATGAATCATCTATTTCAGTGGTCCAGGAGAGAGATGGTGGTGGCTTTGACTAAGGTAGAGGTCAGATGATGGAGCAAAATAGATTCCAAGCTGTATTCATTTTTTCTTGCTGTTGTAATGAATGGACACAAACTTTGATGACCTACATTAATGCCCCTCTACTATCTCACAGTGCTCCAGGGGTCCTGGCAGAGAGTGGCCCTCTGTTGGGTCCTCTGTTTGAGCCCCAAGAGGCTGGAGTCAAGGCATTGGCCAATGTGGCCTCTTACCTGGTATCTCTGAGGAAGCTGCTGCTTCCAAACCATGCCAGTTGCTGCCAGAATTCCATGTCCTTGAGGTTGTAGGACTGTGGTCCCCATTTCCTCGACACATGACCTCCTTCATCTTCAAGCCAAAGATGGTGCATTAAATCCTTCTCTTGGCATCTCCAACTTCCCTCCATCTCTCTGATTCCCTCTTCTACCTTGCCTTCTGTTTGTAAGGGCTCATGTGATTACATCGGACTTACTTGGCTAATACCCTAAGGTCAACTGATTAAAGTCACTCTATATTTTCCATGTCCCTTTGGCTGCATAATTTAACATAACCATGGGCGTGACATTACAAGGCAAAGGCCTTAGTGGCCAAAATGCCGCCTGTACCATGGGCTACATTATAGAGATAAACTCAACAGCCTTGGAAAACTATAAAAGGTTAATCATATGCTTCCTCTTTGCAGACACACACAGATGGGGAGAAATTATAACCCGCTATCAGATAACAGGCTACTGTTACACGTATTTTTAGCTATTGTCATTGGATGTTTTGCAGGCCTGGAACATAATCCCAAGTAATAAGCACTAGATCAGAGGAAGCCTGGCCTGAGCTCTAGTCCCAGCTCTGCCGGCCCCTGAGCAAGTCAGTCCATCCCTTGGGGCCTTGGTTTCTTAGTTTGTAAAAGGCAAGAATTAAACCAGATAGTTTCTTCCACCTGCAAATTTCTAACACTGATTTAATCATATTCATTTGTCTTTTCTTATTGCTCCTTGATCGGGAACAGGCCAGGTGTGAGGAGGAGGGCCTATGAAACTGCTGGCAAATGCTGAATTCATCATGTCTTTTCATGGAGTGTAATGCCAACAGATGTTTCTGAGTCATAATAAAAGGTTAAATATTTTAATAAAAAAGACACATGTTGAAGGTGATTTGAGTTTCTGTTAAACTCCACCATACCTGCAATTTTTCCTTACATGCAAATGAAACTGGAAGCTTATTAATGAGACAAGAGGCTGGTGCCTAATTAGCAACAGGACCAGGGAAGCTTTTACGAGCTGATTCAGCGAACTAACTGGATAATTACTGTAGCTGGACTTTGGCAGCTTCTAGGAAACCTTATTAATGGAACTCTGAGAGATTGCCTTGATTATAGCCTCTCAACCAAAGGGTTTCTTCCAGGCCATGGATATTTTATGGCTATTCTGTGCAGGGAATCGTTCTCTTCTGTCATCGTTAGTGGACAGGGAGAACACAAACTATCTTCTCCTAGGTCAAAGCTTTATCAACACAGCCACTCAAGGGGGTGTTCGCATCTGCTGCTGACCTGTCTTTCCTAAGCTTGGCCATCATTTGCTTCTTGGCTTGGGGAGATGTACCTGATGGTGCTTTTCATAGTCACTGCCTTTGAGACGAGGAGGTCTAGTGTTTTAGGTATTAATATTTAATTTAACTAACATTTAGGTGGTGAGTAGCATGCCAGACACGGCTCAAAGTGATTCATACTTATAAAACGTCACTTAGTCCTTACAACAATCCTGTAAGGTAGATGTGATTAGTGTCCTCAATTGACAGATGAGGAAATTTAGGCACAAAGTAACTTATCTGAGATCATAAGTCAGTAAGGAGCAGAGGCAATATTTAAACTCAAAAAGTTTGGCTTTTGAATCCATATTCCCAACCATGTCATTATGATGTCTTTGTAGCTTCACATGATAATAGTTAAGATGAAAAACCGAACAAGGCAAAGCACTCAGCTTCCAAACAGCCTGGCTACTGAAATAGTACTTGTAAACACAGAACATTAACTCTGTTTTGTTAGAAATACTGATGCTATTTGATTTTTCCCAGATTTTGTTGTTTTGTTATTTTCTGTCTGTGTTTATGTCTCCAAACCTGTGTGGCCAAATTGCTTTCAAGTTGTAATGATTTTGCCTGGCTTTTGAAGTTCTTTGTTCACTGACTCTAGCTTATTGGTTCTGTCTTGTTTGTATTATCTGAACTGTTCCTATAAGCTACAGTCTCAGAGAATAGAAGAAGGTGGCCAAGGCTCTATTCAAGGCATTCATCCTGCACTTCTTACCTCAATCTTTATTTCACTCTGAAATCTTTGTACTGGTCTTCCTGGTTCCCACTGAGCTTAACATATTGATCCCCTACTGTATTCTCTGTATCACTGGGCTGAAGACCAGAAGTACAGAGAAAAAGAAAACTCAGGACACAGTTCTTGCTCTTGAGGAACTTAGAGTCTCATGGGGAAAGTAGGCCCCTGCCTTAAAAAATATAACAGTATGACAGAATATGTGGAGGTGGACATAAACTTTCAGTTCTTTGAAAGATCAAGGAGAAGATAAATTTTGGAGAAGATGATGCCTGAAATGAGTCTTGAACGATAGGTAAGAATTATCCAGATGAAGAGAAGTGTGGGTAAGTACACAGTGGAAGTGGTGCCATGACAGAAGGGAATAGCTTGGAGTACGTATATTATAAGAATTGAGAGTAAAGTGTAAGGCAGGGAGCACTTGGGAACTGAATCTGGAGAAAGAGCAGGCCTATCTCATGGAGCACTGCAACTGTCCTGATAAGGTGCTTGGGCTTATTCGGTAGGTACTGCAGACCTCTTGAGAGGTAGTAAACATGGTTGTGGGTAGCCAAATTCAGGTTCCAAAAAGTCTCCTGGCAGCAGCGAAGGGAATAGATTGAAGGGGTAGAGAATGGAAGAAGATAGGCCAGCCTAGCTGCTTTTGCAGAGGTACTGCCTCAGGTATCCTCTGCTTTGCAGCCTGAAGCCTTTGGATCACAGCATTGCTCTGAAATAGCTATACAAACTCACCACAGATGAAACCCGATGGACCACATGATGACAGGACTATTCAGGAATCTTTACTGATTAAAAAGAGAAGGAGTTGGATAGAGGAATGCCTGGACAGATTTCACATCACATGAAAGAGAGCACCTGAGAAAAGGGAGGGGGCTGTTTTATCTCTTTGAGCCAGGGGCCTTACTTGACCCCACCATCTTCTTCATGGTTTTCTTTATTTTTCTTCATCCTTTGGGCCAAATAATCTTGAAGAAGTTCTGTAATGTACTTTTTTCTTTTTTTCAACTCCCTATTCTTTAAGGCATGGTCCTGCCTTCTTTGCCTTGTCAAAACTCTTCTTGTCAAGATCACTAATGGCATGCCTGTTACTAACTCCAGTGGAATTTCCTCTGTTTTTATTTAAGGTTTCTGTAGCATTTGACACAGTCAACAACACCCTCCTTCTTGAAAAACTTGTTCTTTGGTAACTCACATGGGTTTGCTCCAACCTCACTGGCTGTTATTTCTGTCTCCTTTCTATGATCTCTCCTTTAACTAGGAAAATGTTAGGATTCCACATGCCTGTGTCCTAGGCTGTCTCCTCTCAATCCCTTTCTTGAAAATCTCATGCTTCATCATAACGGAAATAATATTTCTTTATTCTCTTGTTTCCCAAATGTATCTCTTAAGCCCAGATATCTCCTTTGAGCTCCAGACCCACATTTCCAACATCTCTCCTTGACGGTCTCTTATATTTCTTAAATATATCCAAAATGGAACTCTGTCTCTACAAAAAAAAAAAAAAAGAGTCTCACTTTATTGCCCTCAGCAAAGTGTTGTGCCATCACAAAGCTCACAGCAACCTCCAACTCCTGGGCATAGGTGATTCTCTTGCCTCAGCCTCTTGAGTAGCTGGGATTACAGGTGTCTGCCACAATGCCCGGCTACTTTTTGTTGCAGCTTGGCTGGGGCCAGGTTTGAACCCACCACCCTCAGTATATGGGCCCAGCACCCTACCCACAGAGCCATAGGCGCCACTCCCAAAATGGAACTCTTGATTTATGCTTTCTTCTCCCAATGGGTATATGCCTCTTAAATACTTAAGACACCTAGCTGATTACCCTCATCAAGAGTTATGGAAACTACCAGAGGCTAGAGAAAGAACTCCCAGCAAGGATTAGAGGGAATGCTGCCTGGTGTTCACACAGGGCTAGAAATTGCATTTGTTCTCATCAGCCAGAGTGAATAACTTCATAATTCACAGGGCATTGGATAGATGACTAAAAGGCTTTTATCTTAATAGTGGGGAAAACTAATGTTACAAAAAAATGTTTTACCCAGTAACCAAATAATAGATGATGAGAAACAGAGTAAAAGCAAAACTCAAAAGGACCAGCCCTTTTCCAAGTAATGTAAAAAGAATCCCTAAAACAATGCTCAAAAACAGTTATAGAAATTTAAAAAAATACGGCATTCAACAAGGTAAATCACATCTGACGTCCAATAAAAAATTACCAGGTATGCAAATAAGCAGGAAAATACTACCCTCAATCAGGAGGAAAATCAAGTTATTAAAACCAACCCCAAAGGTGATAGAAGTAGTATATAAGAACATTAAAAATATAATTATAACTTCATCCCAAAATTTCAAGAACAGAGAAAAAAATTAAAAATGTTTAGTAGAGCTATAGCGTATGTATCTATATAGATATAGACATTGACAGGTATCTCTGTATATCTATATCTCTTTTAATATACGTATTTTTAGAGAGAGAAAGTATATATATCTATATATGTAACTTCTAGACATTGAAACATGGTTAAAATGTAAAATGCACTAGATGGGATTAATGGCAAATTACACATTGCAGAATAAAAGAATAATGAACTTGAAAACACAGGGATAGAAACTATCTAAAATGAAACACTGGGATAAAAATGATGTTTTAGAAAGAGAAGGAGGAAGAAGAGAGGTATGGGACAATTTCAAGCAGCTTAATAGTGAGGAAATTGGAGTCTTAAAGAGAGGAGACAAAGTAGGGAACAGAAAACAGATGTTCAAAGAAACAATGACTAAAATTTCTCCAAATGTGATGAAAACCATAAATCCACAGATCCATAGAATAGACTACTACACGCAGATAAAAAGTAATGAAGTGCAGATCCATGCAGTAATATAGATGAGTCTCAAAATAATCACGCTGAGTAAAGGAAGCCAGACCCCCCATCCAACAAATGAGAGCCAGAGAATATACATTATGATTACATTTACATAAACTTCCAGGAAGTTACTATCTAATCTATGATGGTAGAAAGCAGATAGGTGGTTGCTTGGGGAATCAAGGCTAGGTGGAGTGGGTGGGAACAAAGGATTACTTAGGGGCACTAGGAAATTTGGGGGAGTGATGGATATGTTCTTTATTTTGACCATGGATAGTGATGGCTTCACAGGTATAAAGGACAAAGAAAAACAGAAAGGGAGAAAGAAATGAAGAAAGAAGGAAAGAGGAGAGAAAGAAAGAAAGGATGGAGGCAGAAAGGAAGGGAGGAAGGAAGAAGGGAGAGAGAGAGAAGGAAGGGAGGAAGGAAAGGAGAAGGCAGGGAGGGAAGAAAAGGTCCTTCCTCTTGGACACAAATTCCCCAGGAATAGCTGAGCCTTTGGTGGAAGCATCTTTGTGGTGCTGTCCATGGTGCCCCCTCCTGGTAGCTACGGAAGGCAAAGTTTAGTTAGTACCTAATGACGTCCCAGAAAATGTCTCAGATTGTATGTGAAGCCTGTACCCCATGATTGAACTAATGTACACAGCCATGATTCAATAAAAAATAAATAAATAAATAAATAAATAAATTAATTAATTATAAAACTTATTGCAGCGGCGCCTGTGGCTCAAAGGAGTATGGTGCCGGACCCATATGTGGGAAGTGGTGGGTTCAAATCCAGCCCCAGCCAAAAACTTCAAAAAAACAAAAAAACAAAATTGCATACTTCAAATAGTGCAGTTTGTTGTATGTCAATTATAACTCAGAGCTGTTTTTAAAAAACGAATTGATCACCACTGGAGAAATTTCATGAACTACTTATTTTTTTTAAACCTGTAAATGAAGAGATAAGAAATAAAAGGAAATAAAATCAACACTTTGTTCTTTTTTTCCCATATAAACTTTTGCACTGAGTATCCAAGTAATAGACGAAGAAAAGTTCTCTTATCAGTGTTTTTCAATTTTAAGAAGAAAATCACAGAGGAATGATAGAATGTAAATTTACCATTTGCTAATCCCTCCTGATCAATAGATCTACGCTTTGACAACCAATGTCTGCTAAGACTACAAAAAACGAGTGGGAACCAGCCCTTTTGTGTTGCCTATTGTTAGAACACAATATCATCTCTGCAGTACTCAAGCCAAAAAACTCTTAAATTACATACCCAACAACTAAATCATGAGGAATGTGAAGAACAGGAGAACATGAGTAAGGATACCATAGAGGTACAGTAGGAAAAATCTAATCTGTGAGAAAACTATGGGCAAAACCACTCAGATTCTTCAAAAAATTAAAAAGGCTAGACACACAGATCAAAGGAGTGTACATACCTAAAGACATTTAAAAAGCATTTCAACTAATTATAATATAGACACCTTATCTGGTTCCTTATTTAAACCAAATGGAAAAAAACTGATGTGCTTAATATAAAATTAGTAGTAGGAACACTGTATATTAGATATATGTATTAAATACTTATTAATATTTTAGTCATGAAAATATATACTTATAAGGAATTCATATAGCTCATTTTGTAAGTTACATACTTAAATATTTGTGAATGAAATAAGATAACCTGGAATTTGCTTCAAGCATTTCACATTGTATATCAAATGATCGCATTGTACCCCATAAATGCATTAATGTACACAGTTATGACTTAAAAAAAAGTTTCTGTCTCTGCTCTCCCCTTCCTTCACCCCCACCGTGTCAATAATTGTCATTAATTGTCCTCATATCAAACTTGAGTACATGGACTTCATGCTTCTCCATTCTTGAGATGCTTTACTAAGAATAATGTGTTCCACTTCCATCCAGGTTAGTACAAAGGCTGTAAAGTCTCCATTTTTTTTAATGGCTGAATAGTATTCCATAGTTTACATATACCATAGCTTGTTAATCCATTCCTGGATTGGTGGGCATTTAGGTTGTTTCCACATTTTGGCGATCGTAAATTGAGCTGCAATAAACAGTCTAGTGCAAGTGTCCTTATGATACAAGGATTTTTTCCCTTCTGGG
>CAUYON010149808.1:0-80094 GCA_963573935.1 Arctocebus calabarensis
GTAGTCCCAGCTACTTGGGAGGCAGAGGCAAGAGACTCGCTTGAGCCCAGGAATTGGAGGTTGCTATGAGCTGTGATGCCATGGCACTCTATCCAGGGTGACAGCTTGAGGCTCTGTCTCAAAAAAAAAAAAAAAATGAAGAACAGATAAAGTTAAATTAACAAACTTACCAGTATTTCAATGGGAACTATGGGCCAGCCTGCTTTTGGCTAATGACATGGTCAATGTCCGGTTCCATATTTGTCACTGCTAGTTGTAACAAGTGATGCAAGTGTGCATCATTTAGTCTATATTTGGTTGGAGATTTCAGATGTTTCATTCTGGAAAAAGTCTGTTCACAGACATAAGTGCTACCAAAGACGGTTGCCATTTTGAGTGCATGGTTCCTGAGATTAGGATATGTCTCAGAGGGGAGAGATGCATAGAAATTACGAAGGCTGCTTGACTTGAACGCGTCTTTCAGAGAGTCACAATTCTGCAGTTCAGCCAGTTCCATTTGGTAAATTATATCCAAATTTTCTCTTTTTCTTTTTTTTTTTATTTCAAGATACTTAAAACAGGTCACAACACTAAGCTTTTGGCCCATTCTGCCACTGTACAAGCTACAAATGCTTGCTAAGCAGCAGAGGGGTGCTCTTTCATAGCATGTCTGAAAAATGAATAGAAATCCATATAAAACAAATATTCAAATAGTTTCCCTAGAAACACAGATAAATGTGACCCAATCTCCTAATCTTACATATTTCTGCATCTGTGCCAACCCTACACTTACAAAGACATTCCAAAACTAGCAATTATTAAGTTAAATGGTCCCTCCACCTCAAATCCCTTAATTCAAGCTAAACTCGAAGTTAACAGCTACAGAATAATTTCTACACATTAATATTAGCTGAAGCACAAATTGCTGGGTGACATTTCATTCCACTTTCCCAAGCACAAGACACAGGCAGAGTGCCAACATCCTGCTCTTCTACTTCGGGTAGATAGTTGGGGTTCTGGATTTGATGCACAAGTTGCCACGTTGGTCCTGACATCACATAGATTGTTGGCCTCTGGAACACATTGAAAGTAGCAGCAGCAGCTACAGTGTAAGCACCCATATTTTCAAAGATGCCCACATGCATTTCTGGAAGGTCACTGTGCTCAACTATCCAGCCAAGGCCATCACATGTTGGTCCCCATACGATGGATGAATAATACTTCTCATCTGGTTTAGGTCTCTTTTGCAGAAGAGGTTTTACATGAGTATGATCATAAAGGATGCAATTACACGATCCATATACACTATCACTGATGTAATATATAAAGGTTTGTCCACTGGACTCATCTTCATCATCAGAACCTATCTGTTCCTTTAATACAATTTTTTTTGGCAATATAATTAACTGCAAGTGTGAAGGCTGATGCAACATAATATCTGCCTGGCTCAGCTATGATTCTCACTCCAGAATCTAATGGAAAGTACTTGTCCAATGCTGGGTTGATTACACCAGGGATCTCTTAAAATCTAAGCTTCACATCCTCAGATTCAGGAAAGCCACCACCAATATCAAGGAGGTTACATGCTGAAACCAACCTCAGCTCCCATGTCAAAGACACAGTGGGCATCAGAGATTGCCAGCATGTAGGTCTCAGGATCAGTACTGCCACTTCCCACGTGGAAGCTGACACCAATGACATCAATATTTAGCTCTTTTGCCCATTTCAAAAGAAGTTTGCTTGTTTTGAGCGTAGCACCAAATTTAACACTGAGTCAACAGGCTGGTTTGGAATCATCAGTGGCAATCCGCAAAACCAACGTGGCCTTGGCATTTGCTCTGGTAACATTCATCAACTCGACTTCACTGTCAAAAGTCATCATCTGGACCCCATTATTGTCAGTGTACTTAATTTGAGACACTTGTTTACAAGGATTTGCACAGATAATCCTCTCTGGAGGCACTCTGAGACTTTGCATCAATTGTACTTCAGTCTTGCCAGCAGTCAAGTCCTGTTCCAATGGCAGCTAGGGTCTTCACAATGGCTCTACTATCATTACATTTGACTGCATAAAAGGGAATGACATAAGGAAGACCTTTTAGCCATCTTCGGTGTTTCTTCAGAACATCTCTGAAGTCTGCTACATAGAAGGCATCCTTATCATCAGAAGAGGAAGCTTAATTGATTTTTTTGATCCAGAATGTCCTTGGAAGTAAAACCTTCATCAAGCAAGTGGCAGTCAAACTCTTCATTACTAATGTTGTTCATGGTTTCTTGATGTTTCTTTGAAAAACTAAGAGATGGAATTTAAAGAAATACTTCCAGCTTGTCACAAAGGTAATTCTCCAGGAATTCTGAATCCCACTGCATGTGTCCTTCAAACAACAGTGGAAACGTTCTTAGAGCATCGGGGCACCACAGGCCAGCCCCATGGAAAAGCCAGAAAGCCAGAGCCACAAGAGCACTGGGCCATGCCCCCGCCACACCCTGCAGCACCTGGCTCCCACCTTTAGGAGACGCTGGCCCGAGGCGGTGCCGGAGGCCAGGGCAGCGACTTCAGGGACTGACCTCTACATTTGCAATGTCAATAGAAAATGGGTTATGGAAAAGCTGCATGTCCTGTTCATGGAGATGAAGCTCTTTAAATCTAACTTAGAACTCCTTTTGCAACTTTTCCAGTGAATCCACACATTTTGTTTGGGAATGCAACCAATGGTTTTTCCGTTAACAGATTTTGTGGCCCAGGATGAGTCCACTGCTAAACAGGACAGGCAGTGGAGGCAAAAACAGTGGCGGGCCGGATAAACATCCTCGGCGGGTCGCATGTGGCCCGCGGACCATAGTTTGAGGACCCCTGGCTTAATTGCATCCTTTATGATCGTGCTCATGCAAAGCCTCTTCTGCAAAAGAGACCTAAACCAGATGAGAAGTATTATTCATCCAGCATATGGGGACCAACATGCAATGGCCTTGACCAGATAGTTGAGCATTGTGACCTACCAGAAATGCATGTGGGTGACTGGATGCTCTTTGAAAATATGGGTGCTTACACTGTAGCTGCTGCTTCTACTTTCAGTGGATTCCAGAGGCCAACGATCTACTATGTGATGTCAAGTCCGACATGGTAACTTGTGCAGCAAATCCAGAACCCTGACTACCTACCCAAAGTAGAAGAGCAGGATGTTGGCATTCTGCCTGTGTCTTGTGCTTGGGAAAGTGGAATGAAAAATCACCCAGCAACTTGTGCTTCAGCTAATATTAATGTGTAGATATCATTCTGTAGCTGTTTACTGTGAGTTTAGCTTGAATTAAGGGATTTGGTGGGACTATTTAACTTCATTATTGCTAGTTTTGAAATGAGAGATAGTAAGAGTCTTTGTAAGAGTAGGGTTGAGATAGATGTAGCAATCTGTAAGATTAGGAGATGGGGTCATATCTGTGTTTCTATGGAAACTATCTGAATATTTGTTTTATTTAGATTTTTTATTCACTTTTCAGACATGCTATGAAAGAGCACCCCTCCACTGCTCAGCAAGCATTCGTAGTTTGTACAGTGGCAGAATGGGCCAAAAGCTTAGTGTTGTGACCTGTTTTAAAAATAAAGTATCTTGAAATTAAAAAAAAAAAAAGAAGAAAGAAAATGTGGATACGATTTACCAAATGGAACTGGCTGAACTTCTCCAAGGAACAGATTTTTTAAAAAAAGGAAAAAGAAAGGCACTAATGACAAAAATATTATTGTATATATATATATATATTTATAGAAATAAACATCTATATGTATGATGTAGGTGTCAACTGTAGTAGGAATATATTTATAATGGAATATACAGTCTGGACACAAGGTGGTGCTGTGAGTGGTTCCCAGGCTTATACCTGATTCACAATTTACACTGTTACCATGGTAACCACCCTACCTGGCTGGTCGCCATTTTTGGAGTTTCTATAAAAGTTTGTTTCTTAATTGTTGCCCAATCGCAGCTACTCTGTCCCAGACAGCACTTCTGTCTGACCTCCAAACTCGGTGCAGGAGTCCATGCTTCACAAATCTTTCCACTCTGCTCCCACGTTCTCCCACAAACTGGCAACTGCAATCGGCTGTGGGGGAGGGATGGCTTCCCCTAGCTCCTCCACTGCAGTGCAGGGAGACCTTCTCCTCAGTTTCTGTGGCTCTGAGTCTTATTTTTGAGACCAGCAATCCGCCCCTTCGTCACACAGCCTGAACTGACAGCCCACACCAATATTCCCCACCAGAAGTGGTCTGGTTTATTTAAAGGTGTTGTTCTGGGAAAGGTGTCTGCCATTTCAGACAATTCAAAATGTCTGTTTCCCAGGTGGGAACCCTTCCTCTCAGTTTCCCATCGGGCTGCCTAACCCACTGTGGCTCCCAGCGGCACCCCTTTCTGATTGCCAAACTCAACTCAGGAATCCACACTTCACTGAAATTTTCATCAATTACGTTTCATGAACTGCAAACTGCTGTCCTCCATGGAGGGGGCCGGCTGCCAGCCAGTGCTGCTGGGCAGAGGAAATCTCTACAGCAGAGTCTGTGGTTTTGAATTATACCACAAATACAGCAATCCTCCAATTCACTGCACGTCTTCTGCTGTCTATCCATACCAATAATCCACGTGGGGAAAAGGGGTGGTCCCTCTCACCAGATGACTTGGGAGAGATGGGCTAAACATCCATCCCATTTGCCATCATCTATTCTCTCTTATTGATAGTATTTACTGTATCTTTTCAAAGCCAAGACATTTTTCATTTCATTGTAGAACTTTGAGCATGGATTCCAATTTGAAAATGTCGACTCTATCTGAATGAGTGAATTGTGAATTTTTAAATCTATATTTCTCAGGCAGCACCTGTGGCTCAAGGGTAGGGTGCTGGCCCCATATGCAAGAGGTGGTTGGTTCAAACCAAGCCCCGCCCCCCAAAAAAATACTAAGTGCAAAAATAAGGCTTTAAATTTATATTTGCTGTAAGTATAACGTACCAGAAAAAAACATGCATGTTTAAAAAATAAAAATAATCTATATTTCTCATGTTTTTCTCCTGAATCTGGCTTATCAGATCCAGAGTCTCTTTACTGGACAAAGAAATTTTGCGACCACTTTCATTAAGGCTTATCTCTGTTAAGAAGGTTGACACACTCTTCTTCTTGGTTACTCTGACGTTTATTATTGCTAAAATATTCCATATCTCCATGGAAATAAAGGAAAAAAAATTTAATTAGAGAAAATTCGATCTAGAATACCTTTTTTAGGTATTTATGAATCTTTGCACTTATTATTTTCTTCCAGTAAAGTGGTGACAACTTCTAAATGAGTAGGGCAGTCAATGGTTGGAGCACCTGCATGTTGAGCTTGATCTCCTGAAAATTTATTAATCTGGACTGTAGAAGGCACTGAAGAAAATTCTAATAATAGAATCTCTGTGTTAGAAGGGGGAAATAATTTGACTTGTCATTCTGTTGGATCCTCATATATAAACTCCTAGTTTATGTCTTTGAGAAAAGACCCCAGGCTACTATCAATAGATAACTTGATTCAAAAATTTCCCTCTTACAGATTCACTGGCACCTATAATTATCCTATAAAAAATAGATGTTGAAATGCAGTGAATGTAGACAACAATAAATGGAAAAAAATAGATGTTGAAACACAGTGAATGTAGATAATAATAAATGGAGCTAATTCCAGGGTGTAAAAGTACAAGGGAAAAGTAGAATGTTGTCTGTAATGAAGTAATTTCTGTTAACTGTACTAATGTTTTGCCCTTTACCTTGAAAGACAGTCTGCTAGAGTTCTTCTGAAGGTGACTTAAAGGGTTTTAGTCTTTATTGTGTTTAAGAAGTTCACTTTTGTCCTCTCTAATGATACATCTATGCTAATATTGCTATCACAATGCCATGTACTGTGTTACTAACTTGGATGATATTACGATTTAGATCCTTGTAAAACCCTAGTAACAGTAAGAGCTCTTGTTTAATGACTGTTTATTATAAGCCAAACATTTAATGTAAATTATCTCATTTAATCATCCAGGCAAT
Organism: Arctocebus calabarensis; assembly: GCA_963573935.1. NCBI lineage: Eukaryota > Metazoa > Chordata > Mammalia > Primates > Lorisidae > Arctocebus > Arctocebus calabarensis. Next base: position 6,032 of record CAUYON010149808.1, read on the forward strand.
GTTGTGAAGTCTGTACTATCATTACCATAAACCTTTCCTGTTAATCACATTACTATTCTGCATATAGAACATTGACCAAAGGGTTGGGAGCTTGAATCTCTCCTCAGCCTGTGTAATAGGCAAGAACTCACTCCAACAAAAATTGTCATCCCCAAACAAAGGCATGGAAATTAAAAAAACTTATTTTGAGTGACAGGTTGCTCAAGCAAGAGATTAAAAAGGAAATCATTAACATCTTTGAGCATAACAACAATGAAGACACAAGCTACCAAAACATGTCAGACACTGCAAAAGCAGTCCTAAGAGAGAAATTTATTGTATTAGATGCCTACATCCAAAAAACAGAAAGACAGCACATCAATAACCTAATGAATCATCTTAAAGAAATTGAAAAGGGGGTGGAGCTTGTGGCTCAGTTAGTAAGGCCCTGGCCCCATATACTGAGAGTTGCAGGTTCAAACCCAGGCCCTCCAAAATGCAACAACAAAAATACTAAATAGCCGGGCATTGTGGCAGACGCCTGTGGTCCCAGGTACTTGGGAGGCTGAGGCAAGAGAATCACCTAAGTCCAGGAATTGGAGTTGCTGTGAGCTGTGTGATGCCACGGCACTCTCCTGAGGGTGATAAAGTGAGAAAAAAAAGAAAAGAAAAAAGAAAAGAAATTGTAAAGGAAGAGCAATACAATCCAAAATCCAGCAGAAGAAAATAAATAACCAGAATTAAATCAATTATGAATGAAATTTAAAATAAAATAATTGTTCAGGAAATTAATGAAACAAAAAGTTGGTTGTTTGAAAAGATAAATAGAATTGGTAAACCATTGGCCAGATTAACCAGAAATAAAAAAGTACCATCTTTAATAACCTAAAACATCAATGAAAATGGGGAAACAACAATGGATACTACAGAAATACAAGAGATAATTTCTGACTACAGGGAAAAATATGTATGCCCAGAAATTTGACAACATAAAGGAAATGTACCAATACCTGGGATCACACCATCATCCTAGATTTAACCAGGAAAAATTAGATCTCTGAAACAGATCTATATCAAGCACTGAGACTGAAGAAACAATAAGAAACTTCCAACAAGAAGAAAGCCCAGGATCAGATGGCTTCACATCAGAATTCTATCACATCTTCAAAGACGAACTTTTAACTATACGCAGAACCTATTCCTAACCATTGAGAAGAAATAAACCTACCCCAAGACGTTCTATGAAACAATTATCACCTTGATTCCAAAACAAAGGAAGGACCTAACTGAAAAAGAGAACTACAGAGCAATCACACTGACGAATATTGATGGAAAAATGCTCAACAAATCTTAGGTAATAGATTGCAGCTACTCATTAAAATTTTTATATGTCATGGTCAATTAGGCTTCATTCAAGGTGTGCAAGGTTGGTTTAACATACACAAATCCCTCCATGTAATACACCATATCAATAGAAACACAATCAAAGACCACATGATCCTTTTCATAGAAGCAGAAAATGCATTTGAGAAATTTCAGCATCCTTTGCTAACAAGAACACTTAGAAAATAGGCATAGGTGGCGTATTTCTTAATCTGATTGAGGCCATCTATGAACCCTCCCACCCAGGTAACATCATATTGAATGGAGCAAAACTGAAAGTTTTTTTCACTTAGAACTGGAACCAGACAAGGATGTTCTCTATTGACACTACTATTGAACTTAATTCTGGAAGTTCTAGCCAGTGAAATCAGTCAATATAAGGATATAAAGGGCATACAATTGGTGGCAGAGGAGGTCAAACTCTCCGTCTTTGCTGATGATATGATCTTTTACTTAGAAAATCCTTGAGACTCAACCATAAAACACCTGGAAGTCATCAGGAAATATAGTGATGTCTTGGGGTGTAAAATCAATGTCCATAAATCAGTAGCCTTTGTATACACAAATAATGGTCCACTGGAGAAGCAAATAAAAGACACAATTCCCTTCACAGTTGCTTCTACAAAAATGAAGTACATAGGAATATATCTAACAAAAGAGGTGAATGATCTTTTCAAAAAGAACTATGAAACCTGAAGAAAAGAAATTGCAGAAGACACTAATAAATGGAAGAACATACTATGCTCTTGGCTGGGAAGAATCACAATTGTCAAAATATCTATTCCACTTAAAGCAATTTACAGATTCAATGCAATCCCCATGAAAATATCAACATCATTTTTGGAAGAACTGGAAAAATAGTACTTCATTTTTTATGGAACCAGAAAAGTCCCTGTATAGCCAAGGCTATTCTTAGTAATCAATATAAAGTTGGAGGCCCCACTCTACCAGACTTCAGGCTATGTTACAAGTATGCAGTAATCAAAAAAGCATGGTATTGGCACAAAAATAGGGACATAGACATATACAAAAATAGAAAACCAAGAGATGAAATGAGTCTCTACATGCCATCTCATCTTGATAAACCAAACAAAAGCATACAGTGGGGAAAAGAATCCTTATTCAACAAATGGTGCTGAGATAACTGGATAACCACATGGAGAAGATTGAAACTCAATGCACACATATCACCCCTTACAAAAATTGGCTCAAGATGGATAAGAGACTTATATTTAAGACATGAAATAATAAATATCATAGAAGGAAGTGTGGGGAAAACTCTTAATGATGTTTGATAGAGGAAAGATTTTATGACAAAGAGTTCAGTGGTCATCAAAACAATACTTAAAAATTAACAAATGGACTTAATTATGCTAAAAACCTTTTGCACATCTAAGTAACCAACAAGTAAAGCAAAAAGGCAACCTTCAGAACAGGAAAAGATATTTTCAGGGTATCAATCTAACAAAAGTTTGATAACGAGAACCTACAGAAAGTTCAAGTTCATCTACAGGAAAAGAATAAACAATCCCATGTACCTCTGGGCAAGAGATATAAACAGAATTTTCTCAGATGAAGACAGATGAATGGCTAAAAAACTTTTGTAAAAATGCTCATGGACCCTAATCATTAGAGAAATGCAAATCAAAACCAACCTGAGATATCACCTATACCTATTGAGTATAGCCCATATCACAAAGTCTCAAAGCTGTAACTACTGGCATGAAAGTGTAGAGAAGGGAACACTTTTACACTGCTGGTGGGGCTGCAAATTAATACAACCTTTTTGGAAAAAAGTATGATATAAATGGGAAATAAGGACAAATAACCATTTTCTGAGTCACACAGGAAAAAATGTTATAGGTCCCACTTTCAAGTTTCGCCAAATTGTACCACTTAAATTTAATCTTTACTTTGAAATATACTTTGCTCTCTTCTATAGTCACATTTTTTTTCTAGTAATAAAGTTCTGTACATTTATTGCCAATATACTCATAAACATTCTTCACCTTGCTCCTTCAGGTACACATACTCAGTTGAGCTACAAAAGGAGGGATTAAATGCAGTGTCCAAAATATTTGGAAGTAATGAAGATTAGAGAAAACATTCTTTAAGGAGAGTAGTCACCTGTATTTAACCTTCTAAAAAAGCAACTTTCAGCCCAGGATTCTGTATCCTGCTAAACTTTAGTTTCCTATTCAATGGATAAATCAAAGTTTTACTGAAAAGAAAACATTGAAGAAATTTGCCACAACAAAACCAAATCTACAGAAAGTCTTCAGAACCCTTCCAAGGGCACACCATCACAATGGACCACCAAAAAGGAAAACCACCAATAAACTGAAGGGAAAAACTTAGCTTCCACAATGGTGCAAGTAATAACATTAAGCAACAGACATCCACAAAATAATACAAACAGAACTCTACCACACTTATTAATTCCCTCAATAAATGCGAATGGCTTGAATTCCCTAGTGAAGAGGCACAGGCCAGCTGACTGTATTAAAAAATCCCTAGCCAAGAATTTATTGTCTTCTGAAAACACATCTGATATCCAACAACAAAACATGTCTTAGGGAGGAGGGTTGGGAACACATATATCAGAAAAAAGGAAATCAGAAGAAATTAGTTGTTATAATCTTATGCACAGATATGATTGGATTTAAACCAATAAAAATCAAGAAAAAGACAGACACTATATTCAGGTCAATGAAATAATATAATAAGGAAACATTTCAATCCTAAATATCTATGCACCCAACTTAAATGCTTATTCATATATATATATATATATATATATACACACACACACATATATAAAACAAACTGTAATTATCTAAGTAACATGATATCCTGCAGCACCATAGATCAGGGGACTTCAGTACCCCTCTGACAGAACTGGAAAGATCCTCTAAGTAGAAATTACACAAAGCAGCAATGGTCTTAAACACAAATTTAGGGCACATGGACTTAACAGATATTTACAAAACACTCCACCCCAATAATACTGAGTATATGTATCCTTTTTGTCAGTCCATGGATTATAATTCAAAATTGATCATATCTTAGGGCACAAATCAAACCTCAATAAATTTAAAGAAATATAGATTATAACTTGTATCTGTTTGGTCCATTATAGAATAAAATAAGACTTACTGAACACCAACAAAATCCTTTGTGCCCACCCAAAGTCATGAAAACTAAACAATCTTATGCTAAATGACAGTTGGATCAAAGAGAAGATAAATAAGAGAGTCAATGACGAAGTGAAAATGATGCCACAAGCTATAAAAATATGTAGGATGCTGCAAAGGCTGTCCTAAGAGGGAAATTTATTGCATTAGATTCCTTTATCCAGAAAACAGAAAGGAAAAAGTAAACAACCTAATAGATCATGCCAAGGAACTAGAAAAGCAAGAATAATCTAACTCCAAACCTAGTAGAGGAAAATAAATAACCTAAATAAGCACAGAATTAAATGAAATAGAGAACACAAGAATCATTTGGACAATCAGCAAAACAAAAAGATGGTTCTTGGAAAAGATTAATGAAATTGGTAAGTCCTTGGACAGACTAACCAAAACAGAAAAGTAAGATCTCTAATAACCTCAATCAGAAATGAAAAAGGGAAAATAACAACAGATACTGCAGAAATTCTAAAGATCCTCAATAATTATTACAAAGACTCTATGCCCAGAAATGCGAAAAAGTATAGGAAATGGACCAATACCTGGAAAACCACCACCTTCCTAAACTCAGCTATAAAGAATTAGAAATATCGAATAGACCTATATCAAGCAGTGAAAATTGCATCAACAATACAAAAATCTTCCAATAAAGAAAAGACCTGTACAAGATGGCTTCACAACAAAATTCTACCAGATGTTTATAGAGAAAATGATACCTACATTACAGAAGCTATTCCAAAACATAGAGAAGGAAGGTGTCTTCTTTAAAATGTTCTATGAAGCAAATTCCACCCTGCTTCCCAAACAAGAAAAATTATAGGTCAATATTATTAATGAATAGAAAGGCAAAGTTATTTCACAAGATCTTACCAAATAGAATACAGTTACACATTAAAAAAATTATAGATAATGATCGAGTGGGATTTATCATAGGGATGCAAGGTTAGTTCAACATACATAAATCTATAAATGTAATTTACTACACAAATAAAATAAAAAAACAATGACAATATGATTTTCTTAATTGATAGAGAAAAAGTACTTGACAAAATACAGCATCCTTTACTTGAGAAGAACACTTAAGAAAACAGGCTTAGGTGGGACATTTTTTAAACTAATAGAGACCATCTATGACAAATCCACAGCCAATATCATATTGAAAGAAGTAAAACTGAAAGCATTTCCACTTAGAACTGGAACCAAGCAAGCATGCCTGCTATTGCCATAGCTATTCAACATAGTACTGGAAGTGCTCACCAATGAAATCAGGCAAAAGAAGGGGATCAAAGATATGAAAATGGGGACAGAGGAAGTAAAACTCTTGCTCTTTGTGGATGACACGATCTTATATTTGAAATACCCCAAGGAATCAACTACAAAGCACTTAGAAGTGATCATGAAATACAGAAAATAAACATCTTAGGATAGGAAATAAATGTCCTTCATATATGCCAGTAAAAGTCAAGCTGATAATCAAATCAAAGATGCTATACCCTTCACAGAAACTTCAACAAAGTTGAAACACCTGGGAATGTATTTAACAAAGGATGTAAAGAATCTCTATAGAGACAAGTATGACTCTCTGAGAAAAAATACCAGAAGATGTTAACAAATGAAAGAATAAACCATGCTCATGGCTGGGAAAAATCAACATTGTTAAAATATCCACACTACCCAAAGTGATCCACACATTTAATGCAATCTCCATCAAAGCACCACTGTCATACTTGGAAGAACTTGAAAAAATAGTACTTCATTTCATATGGAGACAGAAACAACACTAAATAGCCAATACAATTTAAAAACAAAAACAAATTTGCAGGCATCACTTTACCAGACTTCAGCTAAAACTACAAGTCTGTAGTGATCAAAACAGCATGGTACTGGCACAAAAATAAACATACACATCCATGGAATAGAATAGAGAACCTTGAGATGAGCCCACTCGCATATTGTTATCTGATCTTTGATAAAGCAAACAAAAGTATGCACCAGGGAAAAGAATCCCTATTTAATAAATAGTGGTGGGAGAAATGGTTAGCCAACTGTAGAAGACTGACATTGGACCCACATTCTTCACTATTGTCAAAAATTAACTCTCATTGGATAGAAGATTCAAATTAAATCCCATATATCACTGTGTAACATACATGAATAAAACCTTTTCTAAACATAACAGACAAGTGGTTAGCAAACATAAAAAATGTTCATTATCCTTAATCATCAGAGAAATGCAAGTCAAAACCACGCTGAGATATCACCTAATCGCAGTGAGAATGGCCCAAATCACAAAGTTTCAAGCTTTAGATGCTGGCATAGATGTGGAGAGAAGAGAACACCCTTACACTGCTGATGGAACTACAAACTAATACAAACATTCTGGAATGAAGTATGGAGAATCCCCCAAAAACTGTAAGTTGATCTTCCATTTGTTCCTGTGATTTAATTATTAGTCATTCACTCAGGAGAAAAAAAAAAAATTATCATAAGGACATTTGCACTATATTGCTTATCGTAGCTACATTTACAATCACCAAGATGTGGAAACAACCTAAGTGCCCACCAACACAGGAATGGGTTAACAAACTGTGGTATATGTATACCATGGAATACTATCGTGCTATTAAAAAAGATAGAGATGTTACATCTTTTCTATTAACCTGGATTTAATTGAAACACATTCTTCTTATTAAAGCATAAGAATAGAGGATCAAGAAGACAATGTTTTCAATTCTAATATGAAGGCAGTAGATGATCTAGTACAAGGAGTGGAGTAGAGGAGTGAGGATGGGGGCCACGGTATTTGGCAAACCTCTTGGGGGGCAGAACACAATTATAAGAGGGACTTCACATAACAAATGCAAACAATGTAACCTATTTCTTTGTACCCTCAACAAATCACAAACAATAATATTATGAGGCTCAGCGCCCATAGTTCTGTGAGTAGGGCAAAGGCTACATACAATGAGGCTGGTGGGTTCAAGCCCAACCTGGACCTGCTAAAGAACAATGACAATCACAACCAAAAAAACCCAGCTGGGTGTTGCAGCAGATGCCTGTAGTCCCAGCTACTTGGGAGGCTGAGGCAAGAGAATCACTTAAGTCCAAGAGTTTGAAGTTTCTGTGAGCTGTGATGCATAGCACTCTACTGAGGGCAACATAGTGAGACTCTGTGTCAAAAAAAGAAAGAAAGAAAGAAGGAAAAGAAGAAAGAAAGAAAGAAAGAAAGAAAGGAAGGAAGGAAGGAAGGAAGGAAGAAGGAAAAAGAAAGAAAGAAAGAATTAGATGCAATAAAAACAGATGTGAAAATACAGACTATCATCACTAACTAATATAAAATTCTCTGTGCAATACATTTGAAAACATGACAAAAATAAACAAATTCTTGGAATGACACTACCACCTTAGACTCAACAAGGAGAAAATAGAAATTCTGAACTGAACATATAAAGCACTGAAATTGAAGCAAAGATTAAAAAAATTCCAAAAAAAAAAATCACAGACCAGATGGTTTCACACCAGAATTATACCAAAACTTCAAAGAAGTACTTGTACCTGTATTATAGAAATTATTCCATAACAATGAAATGGAGGAAAGCCTCCTCAATTCATTCTATGAAGAGAATATCACCTTGGTGGTACCAAAGCTACGAAAGGACAGAACAAGAAAAGAAAACTGCAGACCAATGACTCTAATGAACATAGACACAAAAATTCTTAATGAAATCTTAGTAAAAAGAATTCAGGTGCACATCAAATAATGATTCATCACGAGCAAGTAAGCTTCATCCCAAAGATTCAGGATTGGTTCAATATACGCAAACTTATAAAAGTAGTTCACCACAATAGTAGAAGGAAAAATAAAGACCATATGACCCTTTCAAAAGATGCAGAAAAGCATTTCACAAAATTCAACACCCTTTCTTTAGAAAAACACTTAAGAAAATTGGCTTAGATGAAACATTCCTTAATGCAAAGGTACCTGTAGAATTTGTTAAGTATTGAGTATAAATGTCTTAACAGAATAATTAATAAGATGAGGATTATATTAACCAGTGTGATGTAAATGCTCATAATTCTACATGAAATCATCACATTGTACCCCACACATGCATTGATGCATACATGATCTATGAGTTTATGATTAAAAAAAAATAAAATAAACAAAAAAGATAGAAATGTCTGTTGCAACCTCACAGCCTTCATAAAAGTGTATAAAAATTCATAGATTTTCTTCTTACAACTTGTACCAAATGTGGATACTATTGCTACTACTATGCAGTAGAGTTCTGGAAGTCCTAGCCAGAGCAATCAGACAAGAGAAGGATATTAAGTATAACCAAATGAGGAAAGAAGAGGTCAAACTATTGATCTTATACCTCAAAATTCTAAAGGACTCAACCAAGAGACTCTTGGAACTGCTAAATAAATAGAGCAACATCTCAGTTTACAAATTAAGTGTACACAAATCAGTAGCTTTCATGTATGCCAACAATACTGAAGCTGATAATAAAATCAGTGACAAAGAAAATAAAATATCCTGAAATATATTTCACAGAGGATGTGAAGAATCTTTATATGAAAAAAGAAATTACAGGGGATAAACAGATGGAAAAACATATCATGCTCATGGATTGGTAGAATCCTCATTGTTAAAGTGTCTATATTACCCAAAATGATTTATGAATTGGATGCAATTATCATTAAAGTATCAATGTCATATTTTGCAGATCTTGAAAAAATTTCCATATTTTGTATAGAATCAGAAAATATCTCAAATAGCTAAAAAATCTGGAGGGATCATTTTATCAGACTTCAGACTATACTACAAGTTTGCAGTAATCAATAGTGTAGTATTGGCATAAAAATAGAGAAATACACCTATGGTCAGAACATAGAATGCACATATGAAGCCATTCTCATATTGCCATCTTATTTTTGGCAAAGCAAACAAAAGGATACACTGGGGAAAGAAACCCACATATAATAACTGGTGATTGGACAAATACACAGCCATATGTAGAAGACTGAAAAAGGATCTGCACTTCTTACCACTCACAAAACTTAATTCATATGGATAAAAGAGCTAAACCTAAAACAGAAAACTTATCAGAATTTTAAAGACAGCTTTAGAATAACTGTCATAGATATAAGCCTAAGGAAAGAATTTATGAAAAAGACTCCAAAGGCAATCACAGTAACAACAAAGATAAATAAATGGAAACTGATCAAACTAAAAAGTTTATGCACAGTCAAGAAAACTATTGACAAAAACAGTGGACAACCTACAGAATGCGAGAAGATATTTTCTTTTCTTTCAATTTTTTTAATTTTTTTTTTTAATTTTTGGGGCTTCATTGAGTGTACAGAGGACCAGATTACATTGATTGCTTTTATTAGACAAGGACCCTATTATAATAGTGTCATGCACCCAAAAGGTGTACCATATACCTTGTTCCCCCCCACCACCCCCTTTCTCTTTCTCAGCTCTCCCCATGACACACCCCCACCAGGTACTAGGACCTTAATTGTCCTCGTATCAGAATTGAGTACACAGGATAATTGTTTCTCCATTCTTGTGATGCTTTACTAAGAATAATGTGTTCCACATCCATCCAGGTTAATACAAAAGACGTGAACTCTCCATCTTTTCTAGTGGCTGAATTCAATGGTATATATAAACCAAAGCTTGTTAATCCATTCCTGGGTTGGTGGGCATTTAAGCTGTTTCCACATTTTGGTGATTGTAAACTGAGCTGAAATAAAGTATAGTGGAACTCTATCTGTGGTAAAAGGATTTTTTTTTTTTTTTTTTTGCTTCTGGGTAGATGCCCAGCAATGGGATTGCTGGTCTATTTTAGTTCTTTGAGAATTCTACATCCTTTCTTCCAAAAAGGTTGTATTAGTTTACAGTCCCACCAGCAGTGTGAAAGTGTTTCCTTCTCTCCTCGTGCACATAGCATTTGAAGTTTTTAGACTTGGTGATATGGGCCCTGCTCACTGGGGCTAAATAGTATCTCAAGGTGGTTTTGATTTTCATTTCTCTAGTAATTTGGGGCAATGAGCATTTTTTCATATGTTTGTTAGCCATTTATCTGTCTTCTTTAGATAAGTTCTCTTCATCTCTCTTGGTCAGTGATCTAAGGCAGTGGTTCTCAACCTGTGGGTCGCAACCCACAGGAACTGTATTAAAAGGTTACAGCATTAAGAAGGTTGAGAACTACTGATCAAAGGTATTGTTGGCTCTTTATATGTTTATTAATTTGAGGTCTCCATTAGATCCAAGTTATCAAGTTTTTGTCTGATTCAAAATATGCAAATATCCTTTCCCAATGTGTAGGTTGTCTGTTTTGGTTGCTGTCACCTTAGCTGTACAGAAGCTTTTCAGTTTAAGTAAGTCTCATTTGTTTATTTTTGTTGTTGTTATGATTACCATGGAAGTCTTCCTCATAAAGTCTTTCCCCAGGCCAATAGCATCCAGTGTTTTCTCCACACTTTTTTTGAGTATTTTAATTGTTTGTGCCTTAGATTTAAGTTTTTATCCATCTTGAATCGATTTTTATGAGTGGAGAAATGTGTGGGTCCAGTTTCAGTCCTTTACATGTGGATATCCAGTTATTCCAGCCACATTTATTGAATAAGGCAGTGGTTCTCAACATGTGGGTCATGACCCACAGGAACTGTATTAAATAACTGCAACATTAGGAAGTTTGAGAAGCACTGGTATAGGGATTCTTTCCCCCAGTGTATGTTCTTGTTTGGTTTATTAAAGTTTAGGTGGCTGTAAGATGTTTGTTTCATCCTCTGGTTTTCTATTTAGTTCCAAATGTCTGTGCCTCTATTTTTGTGCTAATATCATACTGTTTTGATCACCATATCCTGTAATACAGAATAATGTCTGGTAGGCTGATGCCCCAGCTTTGTTTTTATTACTAAGAATTGCCTTTGCTGTATATATTTTTTTTCTGGTCCCATACAAAATGAAGAATTATTTTTTCCACATCTTGAAAGAATTATGATGGTATTTTAGTAGGGATAGCATTGAATCTGTAGATTGCTTTGGGAAGTATAGACATTTTAACAATGTTGATTCTTCCCAGCCATGAGCATGGTATAGTCTTGCATTTGTTAATATCTTCTGATATTTCTTTTCTTAGTGGTTCATAGTTTTCTTATGAAAGTCCTTTACCTATTTTGTGAGAAGTATTCCTAAGTATTTTATTTTTTTTTTGAAGCTGCTGAGAAGGGTATTGTGTCCTTGATTTCCTTCTCATCTTGGGTGTTATTGGCATATACAAAGGCTACTGATTTGTGGACAATGATTTTATATCCTGAGATGTTACTCTATTTTTTTATCACTTCCAGGAATCTTGTAGTTTAGTTTTTAGGTTTCTCTAACTATAAGATGATATTATCAGCAAAGAGGGAATTTCATCACCTCTGCCCCATTTGGATGCTCTTTAGATCCTCCTCTTGCCGGATTGCATTGGCTAGAACTTCCAGAACTATGGTGAATAGTAGTAATGGTAAAGGACACCCTTGTCTTGTTCCAGTCCTGAGTGGAAAAGCTTTAAATTTTACTCCATTCAGTAAAATAGTAGCATTCTTCAGCATTCTGATTAGGAAAGGATGTTGAATTTTAATGAATGTTTTTTCTGCATCTATTAAGAAGATCACAAGGTCTTTGTTTTTGCTCCTGTTGAAACAGTAAATTATGGGTATGGATTGGTACATGTTAAACCAGCCTTGCATCCCTAGGATTAATCCTACTTGATCATGATATATGACTTTTTAAATAATAAGCTCTAATATATTGGGTAGGATTTATTGAGAATTTTTGCATTGTATTTATTAGTGAAATTGGTCTGTAGTTCTCCTTTTTAGTTGGGTCTTTTCATGGTTTTGGTTTCAGGATGATTTTTGCTTCATAGAACATGTTGGTAAAGATTCCTCCCTCCTCAATTTTTTGGAATAATTTCTGCAGTATGGGTATAAGCTCTACTTTGAAGGTTTGATCAAATTCTGGCGTGAAGCCATCTGGACTGGGACATTTTATATTGGGATATTTTGAATTGTTTCTTTCATCTCAGTGCTTGAAATTGGTGTGTTCAGAAGGTCTATTTCATCTTTATTAAGTATAGGGAGAGGGTGTGATTCCAAGTCTTGATCCATTTCCTCTACATTGTCAAATTTCTGGGGATAGTATAGTTTTTTGTACTATTCAGAGATAATCCCTTGTATTTCTGTGAAATCTGTTGTTATTTCCCTTTTATCATTCCTGTTGAGATTACTAGAGATTTTACTTTTCTGTTTCTGGTAAGTCTGGCCAAGGGTTTAACTATTTTATCTACTTTTTAAAAAAAAACACCTTTTTGTTTCATTAATTTTTTGAATGATTGTTTTCCTTTCAATTTCATTAATCTCTGATTTAATTTTGGCTATTTCTTTCTTTCTCTTTGGTTTAGGGTTAAATTGTTCTTTTTCCAATTCCATGAGTATTTTTGTGAGTGTGCTAATGTGCTCACTTTCTATTTTTTGAGGGTAGGCATCAAAAGTAATAAATTTTCCTCTAAGGACAGCTTTTCCTGTATCCCAGAGGTTTTCATAACTTGTGTCTTCATTGTTGTTGCACATGAGGAAATTAACAAGTTCCTCTTTAATATCTTTCTGAAAACAACTATCATTCAGCATAAGCTTGTTTAATTTCCAAGACTTTGTGTGGAGATGAACAATTTTGTTGGATTTGTGCTTCACCATTATGGCCTTGTAGTCTGAGAAGAGAAATAGTATAATTTCTCTTCCTTTAGTTTTGTTGAATTTTGATTTGTATCGTAGGATGTGGTCTATTTTGGAGTATGTGCCATGAGATTATGAGAAAAAAGTATATTCTTTTACTTTGGGATGTTGTGTTATGTATACGTCTATTAATCCCATTTGATCTAGGATTACATTTATGTCCTTTGTATCCTTGTTTACTTTCTATTTACAAGTTCTGTCCAGTTCTGTAAGAGGGGTGTTGAAGTCCTTGATTATTAGGTGTTATAGGATATCATGTTGCTCAGACCACGCAAGTTCTGTTTCGTATATCTGGGAGCATTTAAGTTATGTTAGTAAATGTTTATTATTGAGATGTTCTACTGTTGTGCAATCTCATCTTCTTGTATTGTTCCTTTGACAGGCATTAAGGGTCCATCTTTGTCTTTCTTAACCAAAGTTGATTTGAATACAATTGCAGCTGAGCATAAGATTGCAACCCCTCCTTTCTTCTAATTTCCATTTGCTTGATACACTGTTTTCCATCCCTTAACCCTGAAGCTTGATTTTTCCTTCAGGGTTAGGTGTGAATCTTGGAGAGAGCATATGTAGCTTGTATTTTTCATCCATTCAGCCAGCATGTGCCTCTTCAGTGAGGAATTCAATCTGTTGACATCTGTTGAAAGTATCAATAGTTGTGGTAGAATTCTAATCATCTTATTGTGAGGCAGTTTTTTGTAGCTTACTCCTTTGTGCCATCATGGAAGCCAAATTCTGGCCTTTGGCTTCTAGATATTTACTTTAGTGGTGCTCTCTTGTGTTTTTCAGTATTGAGAATAGGTGTAAGTGTTTCATGTAGAGCTTGTCTTTTTGTGACTAATTTCCTCAGTGCTTGTATATCTGCAAATGATTTGATTTCTCGATCAATTTTGAAGTTATTTTTGGCAGGATACAGGATTCTAAGTTGAAAATTATTTTTAAAGGACGTTGAAAGTAGATAACCATGCTCTCCTGGCTTGGAAAGTTTCAGTTGAAAAGTCTACTGTCAACCTAATGGTTCTGACCTTGTAGGTCGATTGGCGCTTATTCATAGTTGCTTGCAAGATTTTCTTCATCTTAACTTTGGATGGGTTCCTTACAATGTGTCTTGGAGAGGCTCTTTTAGATTGAGATGACCCAGGGTTTGATATCCATCTGAATAGAGTGTATCAGGATCTTTAGTAAAACTTGGAAAGTTTTCATTTATGATGGTCTTGAGTAAGTCTTACATATCTTAGAGACAATCTCCTTCCCCTTCAGGGATTCCTGTTTTCCACTTCTTTGAACATTTCATGACTTCTCATAGTTCTCTAAGCACCTGCTCAGCTCTCTCTCTCTTCTGTTTTGACTCTGTTACTACCTGTGTTAACTCAAAGGCTTTATACTCTAACCCTGATGTTCCTTCTTCTCTATAACCTAATCTATTTTTGATACTTTCTACTGCCTCTTAACATTATCTGATTGTCTCCTTCATTTCTTTAAGCACATCCATACCTTTTCTGTATTCTATATATCTCTCATCTGACTCATGGTTGTGTGTTTCCATTTCCTCCTCCAATCCCTTTATTGTCTTAATCATCCATATTTTAAATTCCCTTTCTGACAAATCCATTAATTTTTTAGAGGAGTCTTCTTTTTTGTTGTTTTTTTTCCTTTTATTAAGTCATATACACATAGATCATGAATACATTTATGCATTTGTGGGGTATAATGTGATGATTTTTTATACAGTTTGGGGTGCTTGCATCAAACTAATTAATATAACTTTCATCTCATTTACTAAATTATTGTGTTTAGATATTTATGTTCTATACTTGATAGATTTGACTTGTAACCTTGCAATATACACCATAGATGTGGTCCTACCCTTTACCCTCCCTTTGTCAAACCTCTCCCTTCCCTTCCCTTCCCCCTCCTCTTCTATCTTTCATCCTGGGCTATAGTTGTGATCAATCTTTCATAAGAAAGTGTGAATAATTATAAATTGGTTTCATAAAAGTACTGAGTACATTGGATACTTTTTCTACCACTCTTGAGATACTTTACTAAGAAGAATATGTTCTAGCTCCATCTATGTAAACATAAAAGAGGTAAAGTCTCCATATTTTTTAAAGCTGCATAGTATTTCATGGTATACATATACCACAATTTATTAATCCATTCATGGGTCAAAGGGCATGTGGGCTTCTTCCATGACTCAGCCATTATGAATGGAGTTGAAATGAACAATCTTGTGCAAATATATTTGTTGTAAAGTGATTTCTAATCTTTTGGATATACACCTAGTAGAGGAGTTGCAGGATCAAACAGCAGGTCTACTTTTAGATCCCTGAGTGTTTTCCAAACTTCACTCCATAAGGGATGTATTAGCTTACATTCCCATCAGCAATGCAGAAGTGTTCTCTTTTCTCCACATCCATGCCAACATCTGTCGTTTTGGGATTTTGTTATATGGGTTACTCTTACTGGAGTTAGATGATATCTCAAAGTGGTTTTGATTTGCATTTCCCTGATTCTTAAAGATGATGAGCATTTTTTCATGTGTTTATAGGCCATGCACCTTTCTTCTTCAGAAAAGCTTCTGTTCAAGTCTCTTGGCCACAATGAAAAGGGATCACTTGTTCTTTTCTTATTAATAAGTTTCAATTATTTGTAGATTCTAGTTATCAGACCATTGTCAGAAATGTAACCTGAAAATATCCTCTCCCATTCTCAGATATATCTACTTGATTCACTTACTGTGTTCTTGACAGTGCAGAAGGTTTTTAGTTTGATCAGATACAAGTAATGTATTTTCAGGATTGCTTCAATTGCCAGGGAGTCCTCCGCCTAAAGTATTCTCCCAGGCCAATATCGTCCAGTGTTTCCCCTGCACTTTCTCCAATAATCTTTATAGTTTCTTGTCTTAATTTTAAGTCTTTTATCCAGTGAGCATCAATTTTTGTTAGATGTGTGGATCCAGATTCAGTCTTTTACAAGGTGCAAGCCAATTCACACAGCACCATTTGTTAAATAGGGAATCTTTCCCCCAAATTATATTTTTGGTAGCCTTATCCATGATCAAGTGATAATAAGTGTCTGGGTTCATCTTTCGGTCCTCAATTCTGTTCCATATATCTACCTCTCTATTTTTGTGCCCGTACCATGCTGTTTTTATCACTATAGATTTATAGAATAGTCTGAAGTCTGATAGTATGATTCCTTCTGATTTGTTTTTATTTCTGAGTAATGTCTTGGCTATTTGAAGTTTTTTTTCTGTTTCCATATAAAAGGAAGTATTAGTTTTTCCAGATCTTTAACATATGATAGAGTTGCTTTGATAGGGGTTGCATTAAACATGTAGATTGCTTTGGGTAGTGTGAACATTTTAACAATGTTGATTCTTCTTAGCCATGAGCATGGTATATTTTTCCAATTGTTAGCATCTTCAGCTTATTTCTTTTCTCAGAGTTTCATAATTCTCTTTATAGAAATATTTCACATCCTTTGTTAGGCACATTCCCAGATATTTCATCTTTTTTGGCACTATCAGAAAAGGAATACAGTACTTGACTGTTCTTTCAGCTTGACTATTGTTGGTATATATAAATGCTACTGGTTTGTGAGTATTGATTTTGTATCCTGAGACAGCACTGTATTTCTTTTTCACTTCTAAGAGACTTGTAGTTGAGTCCCTGGAGTTTTCAGATATACAATCATGTCATCTGAGAAGAGTGAAAGTTTGTCTCCTCTGACCCTATATGGATGCCTTTGATCCCCTTCTCTTGCCTCATTGCAATGGATAATGGCTAAGACTTCCATTACAATAATAAAAAGCAGTGGAGACAGTGGGCAACCTTGCCTGGTTTTTGATCTGAGTGTAAATATTTTCAATTTTACTACATTCAATATAATATTGGCTCTGGGTTTTCTGTAGATGGCCTCTATAAGTTTAAGAAATGTCCCTTCTGGGCGGCTCCTGTGGCTCAGCGAGTAGGGCGCCGGCCCCATATACCGAAGGTGGCGGGTTCAAGCCTGGCCTCGGCCGAACTGCAAAACAAAAAAATAGCCAGACGCTGTGGCGGGCGCCTGTAGTCCCAGCTACTAGGGAGGCTGAGGCAAGAGAACCGCTTAGGCCCAAGAGCTGGAGGTTGCTGTGAGCAGTGTGACGCCACGGCACTCTACCCAGGGCGATAAAGTGAGACTCTGTCTCTACAAAAAAAAAACAAACAAACAAACAAAAAAAGAAATGTCCCTTCTATACCTATTTTCTTAAGTGTTCTGATCATGAGAGGGTGATAGATATCATCAAAAGCTTTTTATGCATCAATTGAGAATATCTTATGTTCTTTGTTTTTTGTTTACGTGATGTATTATATTTATAGATTTACGTATATTGAATGAACTTTGAGACCCTGGAATAAAACCCACTTGGTCTTGATGTCTAATTCATTTGATGTGTTGCTGGGTTCTGTTTGTTAGGACCTTATTGAATATTTTTACATCAATGTTCATTAGAGACATTGGTCTACAAGTTTCTTTTCTTGTGGGTCTTTTCCTGGTTTGGGGATTGGGGTGATGTTTGCTTCATAGAATGTGTTGGGAAGTATTCCTTCTTTTTCTATGTTTTGGAAAAGGATAAGTAGTATAGATACTAGTTCCTCTTTAAAGGTGTGGTAGAATTCTGATGTGAAGCCCTGTAGTCCCAGACTGCTGTTGTTAGGGAGATTTCCTAAATTGATGCTATTTCAGAACTTCATATAGGCCTATTCAATATTTCCACTTATTTATGGCTAAGTCTAGGAAGGTGGCACGTTTCCAAGTATTGATCTATTTCCTTCAGATTTTCATATTTCTGAGAATAAACTTTTTTGAAATATTCATTAAGGATTTTTTAAATTTCTGAAGAGTCTGTTGTTATTTTGCCTCTGTCATTTCTGATGATGAAAGTAGGGATTTTACTTTTTTATTTCTGGTTAGGTTAGCCAAAGGTTTATCTACTTTATAGATCTTTTAAAGAAACCAACTTTTTGATTCATTGATCTGTTGAATAACTCTTTTGTTTCCAATTTCATTTAATTCTGTTCTAATTTTGGTTATTTCTTTTCTTCTGTTTGGTTTGGTGTAGGAATTTTCTTCCTTTTCCAGTTGCTTGAGATTCCCCATTTTGTTGTTGACTTCCTCTCTTTCCATTCTCTTGAGGAAAGCTTTCAATGCTATAAATTTCCCTCTTAGGACTGCCTTTGTTATATCCAGAGGTTCTGGTAATTCATGTCTTCATTATAATTTTGTTCCAAAAATTTGTTAATATCCTTTTTAATTTCATATGTGACCCACCTATCATTCAGCATAAGGTTATTTAGTTTCTATGTCTTGTATGAGTATGCAGATTCCTGTTGTTACTGAGTTCAATGTTTATTCCAGGATGATCCATGTAGATACAAGGAAAATTTTCTATTCTTTTAAATTTGCTGAGGCTAGACTTGTGACCTAAGATTTGATCAATTTTGGAGGATGTTCTATGAGCTGATAAGAAGAATGTGTATTCAGTTTTTTTTTAGGATGAATGTTCTGAAGATGTTTGTTAAATCCAATTGTTAAATGGTTAAGTTTAAGTCTAAAATTTATTTGCTAAATTCATTTTGAGGGATCTTTCCAACTCAGTCAAAGGGGTGTTAAAATCCCCAACTATTATGGTGTTAAAGAATATCCAGTTGCTCATGTCTGTTATGTCTCTCATAAACTGAGGTGGATTCTAGTTGGGTACATAAATGTTAATAATGGAAACCACATCATTTTTAGTGTTTCCCTTAACAAATATGAAGTAACTATCCTTATATTTCCTTATTTTTGTTGGTTTAAAGCCTATTTTACCTGCAAATCAAATTGCAATGCCTGTTTTTTTGATTTCCATTTGCCTGAATTATAGATGTCCATTCCTTCACTTTAAGTCTATATTTATCTTTTAAGGTCAGATGAGATTCTTGTATGTAGCAAATATCTGGCCTAAGTTTTTGTATCCAGTCATCCAGCCTGTGCCTCTTTAGAGGACAATTTAAACCATTCACATTAATTGAGAGTATTGATAAGCCTGGTGGTATTTTGGGTGTCAAGTTGTTTGAAACTCCAGGAGACATTTTTATTCCTTTCACCTGTCTGGAAGTTGGGATTTATATTAAAGTTTCTGAGTAAATTTATTTTGGTGGTAGGGCATTGTGCTGGTCATTGTGGAGGATGCATTTGAGAACATCCTGGAGAGCTGGTTTAATTATGGCAAATTTCTTCAACATGTGAATGTCATTAAAGTATTTAATTTCTCCATCACAAATTAAACTCACTTTAGTTGGATACAGGATCCTGTGTTGAAAGTTGTTTTGTTTTAGGAGGTTGAAGGTAGATGAACATCCTCTTCTAGCTTGAATATTTTCAGCAGAGAGATTTGCAGTCATTGTAATGTTCTTTCCCTTGTAGATTATGGTTTTCTTATGTCTGGCCACTTGCATAATTTTCTCTCTTATATTAACTTTGGTGAAGTTAATTATAATGTGTCTGGGAGATGCATTATTTGGATTGAGTAGTGCTGGTGTTCTGAAACTTTCTGCTATTTGAATTTCAGTGTCTCTTGCCATGTTTTGGAATTCCTCCTCGAATATCTCTTGGAGTAGAGCATCTGAGCCTTTCAGAACAACCTCATTACCTTCATGAATTCCTATAAGACAAATGTTTGCTTTGTGAGGGTTGTCTCACAGCTCTCTCAGAGAATGATCCATTTTTGCTCTCCACTTTTCTTCATCTTTGAGAGTTTGTGAGCATTCAAAAGCTTTGTCTTCAATGTCAGAAATCCTTTTTTTTTGCCTGCTCTATTCTGTTACTGAGGGATTCTATTGTATTTCTCATATCTTGGAGGGCTACATATTGTTTGGTGGTCTTGCCTTTGAATTCATTGAATTCTTGAGACAAGTTTTGAATTATTCCTAGAATTTCTAATTGCAACTTTACTTCCATTCTGTGAATCTTTTTTTGCCATCTAAATTCTAAACTCAATTTCTAACATCTCAGTCATGTATTTGTGACTGGTATCTTCTGGTGTGTCTGTGTTGTCATTCCTTTTGGGGAGTTGATCTACTCTGATTATTCATCTTGCCAGAGTTTTCCTTCTGATTCCACTCCATGATTGTTTTTCATCATTTGGCTAGATGAGCAGGTAAGGTGAAATTGGATTTGGGACTCATGGAGTTGTGATTAACCAACCCTTTGCCAAATTCCCTTTGCTGGGGCCGGTGACTGTAGCTTTTCTCCTACAGTTTTGCAAATGATCCATACAGTACTACAGCCTGAGACGCTGGGGACCTGTTTGGTATGGTGGGGCTAAGTGGCTCTGTCTTGTATTCAGCTGGTCATTTTCCAATCCTAGTGAATCTGTGCCTCTGGGTTGAAGGCTCAGCCATAGAGAAATGCAAGCAACTAAGACACCCTACCCACCATGGGCAACAACTAGAAGAGGAAAATCAAACTTTCCCACCACAATACAACCAGAGTACCACCTGGGAGAGTCCTCAGGTGATTGGTCCAGGTCAAGAGTTCCAAACCAATTATCCCGGTCAGCACCAGCTCTCAAGTGGGAGAGTCCAAATGTCTTCAGCAACTAGATAGCAGGTGTCTTCTGGAAGCTCAAGTATGGCTTGGTCTGGTGCTCCATGGAGTCAGAAAGGCCCACCCAGTAGAAGAGCTGCCTCAGGGAGGGCTGGTGCCTCTTTCCCTACCTTGCACCTTCTTCATCCTGAATCACTGGTAACCCCATGGGGCTGTGGCCCAGTTCCCTTCAATAAGAAAACGTGCCTGGATTTTTGTGCCTGCCAGAGTCAAGGGAAAGTCAATGCCTCCTTGGCCCAGCCACCAGCTGGCAGGATGAGCTTAATCCTGCCTGCCTTAGGTACTCAATGACAATTGAGGAATTTTCCAACTGAGCTCATTCCAAACCTGAGGATAACAAGTCAGAAAATGTTTTTCTTCCTCAGCCACCGCACATTTGACCCAACCACTCAGCAGCTCAGTTAGCCCTATAGGGTTAGTTCTGGCTTCCTTTGGCAGTTCTTAGAGTCGGTGAGGTGTCTCTCCAAAATTAACCTGGGTGGGATCATTCTACTATCACTGAAGCTTTGTGGGAGGTGTCTTTGCATGGCTCCAAGGTGGTTCCCATGGCTCTTGTGGTTCCCAGGGTGGAAGCCATTGTCGCTGCTGGGTCACACTTCTGCAGCAGCTGGGGTGGCAACCAGGTCATGAAGCAGCAGCAGATTGGGGATCGTGGGTCATGCGGAAGCTCACATGGCTCATGTGGCTCTCAAGCCTACACCCGCCGCTGATTAGCACTTTCGCAGGACCAAGTCTGACAGCCTTCCCACTTTGTCTGTCTGCACTACTACTGGGCTCATTGTTACAGCACACCTTCACTACCATGGCCCATGCAATGCCAGGTCCTGGCAATAAACCACAGACATTCTGATCTGTGCAGGTGTTCGGCTTTTGGATTGCCAGAAGAGGGGGGAGGGATAGACTGTGTGTTCAAAAAGGTGGGGAAAATGTTCAACTTTCATGCCTGTAAGAGAATGCCCAGGCTCACAGCAGCATCCCTCTGGAGTAGTCCCCACTTCCAGCACCTCTCTCCCGTGGGGTGAGACAAGAGGTCCTCAATTCACCACTCAAATTGTAGAGATCCCACCGCAACAACAACAACAACAAAAACTCTTTGGGGGGAGGGGATGGACATTCTTTTTCTTTCAGATGAGTTTTGTACCTGATATATGCTTCCTTGGAGTCACAACTTGCCTCAGCAGAGGTGATGTGCAGTTATTGCTCTTTTCTCTCAACTCAGCTCCCAATCTTCAGCTCAATTTGGTACTTTCTGGTCATTATTCTTCACTCTGGATGGGAGCTTCTGTTGAAGGCTGGCTCCAACTGGTCATCTTCCCCTTTCCTACAGAGGAGTATTCTTTAAAAATTGCCTCATGGTCCCTTGGAGGAGTTGCTCTAATTTGGTTATTCATGGTACTTGAATTTTGGGGGGTTCTTCCTGTGTGCTTTCATCTTGTTCACTTCCTTGTGCACCTTCTTCCTTCTTATTTACTCCTTTGCTTCAAGTTACTTTGTCTTAGAGTTTAGGTGAGAAAGAGGCCTCTTGGAATGCGGTCAGAAAGTAGAGACATGTTACAAGTGAAGTGAAGGAAGAGGAAAGGAGAAAAAAATAGAAGAGAAAAGAAGGGGAGGAGTATGAGAAAAACAAAAGAAAGGATCAGAAGATAAATAAAGCCAAAAAGGGGGAGAAGGGGGACTAACAGAAGAAAATTGAAGAACAGGCAACAGGCAGGACAGTAGGGAGGATGAGAATGATACAAGAGATGCTAGCATTCAGCACAGTGCTATGACCATGCCTATAGCTCAAGGGTTGTGAAGAGCTGACCTGGGTGGGTTCCTCAAAATTAGGCATTCCTTACTTGTCTGTACACAGTAAGACTCTTCCTCTGTAAAAAAATATGAAGAGAAGAAAAAAAGCAATCATGAAGGAAAAATTGAGTAAGAAAGAAAAATGAAAAAAAAATAGAAGAAGAAAAGTAGAAATGTTCTGCCATGTGATCTTCCTACTACTTTCCTCCTGGGGCCATGACTATTCTCCTACCTCCTTGAGCCTGGCTATTGCTGTGGTTGACTTGCCAGACCACTGCTGTGTCACACCCACCCTCAGCAAAATATAAGATGGAAAAAGAAAGAAAAGGAAAAATAAAAGAAAAAAACACATATAGAAGAATAGATAAAGGAAGATTAAATGTACCATTGAATCAAATTAAGAAGAAAGAGAGAAGAGGGATAAAGAAAGAAAGAAGAAAGGCAACAAACCTAGAAAAAGAGAAATAAAAATAAGAAACATGGTGGGGGGGACTTTCTTAGCTGATGCTAAAGCACTTTATGTGGGACAGATGAGTGGAAAAGTCTCTATCAACTGAAAAAATGCATAGGAGTGTAACAGGGTAAGATAATAATTGAAGCTAAAATTCTGCAGCCCAAAATCAATCAATCAACCAACCAATGAATAAATAAATAAATCCTTGCTCTTTTTGAATGTAAAAATGGAAAATAGGAGAAGATCCAATCACACAACTTAGCAGAAAGCAAAGCACATTGAAATAAGATAAAAATAAAAATGCTAAAATAGCCTGATGTAAGCAATCTCAGCAACCAATAGAGGAAGGACAGAAGAGAAAGTAAATAATAATAATAATGATATAAACTAAAATAAAAAAATTTAAAAAAGCAACAACTACTCCCCCAAAATTTACATAAACATATATATGTGACTTAGGGATTCAAGTATTATAGGAATATATTTATGCTACAATATACTTCCTGGACACCAGGTGGCACTTACCTCTATAGTTCCCAGGCTTAGAGTGTTTGTCTCCCTGCACCTCAGCACTCAGCCCCTGCAGATCTGGGATTCCATAGTCCTCAACAATTCTTCAGAGATAGGTCTCACAGATTTTTCCCTACAACTATTCCTGTGGAGAGCAGGAGTCCCTGGGTCTGTCCTGAGTCCCACAGGTAGAACTCATACCTCAGCACCTTAGACCTCCAGCAAGAGGCCCACCTACACAGGCTTCTAGTGTCCTTCGTTTCAATCCTATCTCCCCCACCTGGAAACTTTCCCCTCACGGATGTTTCACCCACTGCCAAACTGCAGTAGGACTGCTCTAGACAGCACCCCCAAAAGGCCCCCAAATTCCACTTGGGAGTGCCCACTTCTTCAGTCTTAGAGTCCCTGAGCCTGACACAAGTAAAGGTCACTCCCCCACAGGTGCCCAGCAAGATACCCATTTATATAAGCTACTGGCAATCTTTTCCACAATGGCTTCCCCCATCTGGAAACTTTTCTCCTATGGATGCTTCACTGGTTGCCAAACGATGACAGAGCCACTACAGCCAGCACCCCAATCTGGCCACCAAATTCTGCTCAGGAGAGCACCACCTTGCTTTCCCCAAGAACCAAAAACTGCCAGAGGTTTCTTCTGGGACCTCCTCACTGCTGCCACCACCACCTCTTCCATGTCCTGGGTATGCTCACAGGCAGGAACTTGCCCAAGTGTGTTAGATCTGTGCAGCTCCAGCCAAATCCAGCTATCCACTTCCATGCTGCACACTCTGAACCATTGTTGTACATCAATATTCCACATGGTGACTGATCCAGGCCTCTTCCTCTGCCATTTTGCTCTAGGAAGGCTAAGCTAAACATCCTGCCTGTCTCCCATCATGCTCCGCCTCCAACCAGGAGAAGATATTTTCATGCTACGTATAAAGAATTGATAACCAGAATATACAAGTAACTCAAGGAAATCAACAAGCAAAGATCAAACAACACCATTAAAAACTGGACAAGAGACATGAAAAGAATATTTTCTAATGAATAGAAAATGACTAAGAGCCAACACAAACATGAAAACATGTTTTAAATCTCTAATGATAAGGAAAATGCAAATCAAAACCACACTGAGATAACACTTAACTCCAGTGAGAATAGCTCACATCATAAAGTCCAAAAACAGCAGATGTGGCATATATGCAGAGAGAAAGGAACATATATATTGTTGTTGGGACTGAAAACTAATTCAACTTCTATGAAAGTAGTATGGAGATTTCTCAAAGAACTTAAAGTAGCCAAACCATTTGATTCTGCAATCCATCTATTAGGTATTTATCCAAAGAGAGAGAGAAAAAAAAGACATTTTATAATAAAGAAACTTACACTAAAATGTTCATTGCAGCACTATTCACAACTACAGTGCCCATCACTATATGAATTGATTAATGAAATATGGTATATGTATATCATGGATTATTATACAGACATAATGAAAGATGATGACATATCTTTGGTAAAAATCTGGGTGGAACTGGAGACCATTATTCTCAATGAAGTATCACAAGAAAGGAAAAACCAACCTACAGGTACTTAGTAATATTTTGGAATTAGTTGATTAAAACCTATGCTCTCATGTGGAATCAAAACTTGTGAGAATTTAAGTAGGAGGGAGGTAAGAGGGGATGTGTAAATTCCCACTCAGTAGATACATTTCATGGGTACATTCCACACTTTCTAAGTGAAGTACACACCTACAACATTGACCAAAAATATTCGAAAGCAAACTGGAGGGAGGGTGATTGGTGGGATCACACTTACAGTGCATCTTACAAGGGTACAAGTGAAAATTACTAAATGTAGAATATAAATGTCTTCATACAGTGATTAAAGGCCATGAAGGCTATGTTAAATAGTTCAATGAAAATATTTCATATTGTATATAAAGTCAGCACATTGTGCCCCATGATTGCACCAATGTACACAACTATGACTTAATAAAAAAAGCAAACTATATAAAAAATGTATATACCCTTATAATCTGAAATTAAAAAAATATAAGACATCTTAAAAATTCATGGTAATGCATACTATAAGAAATGCATGAATTTAAAAAAAAATAATTTTTTTGCAACAAAATAAACTCATACTAACTTAATATATGTGAATAGGATCTACTTTTAGGAACAAAGAAAGATAAGACATCAATTTTAGAAAAAAACTTTATGGAGGGAACACGAATTCTGCTAAAATAGAAATACAAACCAACATCAAATTTGTGGTGAAGCTTGGGTGGAAATATGGTGAAATCAGTGAATACTTTACAAGAAATTTATGAGGAAAATGTCCTAAAGAAATTAGTAGTTTACAAATGTATAGCTCATTTTAATAAGGGATGACATGATGTTGAAGATGAAGCCTGCAGGGGTGGGCCATTCACATCAATTTTTGAGAAAAGTTATCTTGTTTATAGCCTAATTGAAGAAGACTTAAGACTAATACTATAAAGCCCAACATTATAGATGTCTCACTTGGTTCAGCTTAAATAATTATTATTGAAAATTTGAAATTGGCCAAACTTTCTTTTTAAGTAAATTTATTTCAGGTTAATGTGAGGGCGTAAACAACTATGTCAAAAAATTGATTTTGTTAGGTAGAGTCCCTCTTGTTGTTATGTTCCCCACACAGAAAATGTGCCAAACATCCCTACCCTGTGCCCATTAAGTGAGAGTACCCCAACCTCCTCCCTCTAATGCCTTTACCCCCAACTTGAATTAAAATGAATTTTTTTCCTATGTAGGCATACATTAGATCATATACTGGATTCATATTAGTATTGAGCGCATTGGATAATTGCTTTTCTGTTCTTGTGAAACTTTACTAAGAAGAATGTATTTCAGTTCCATCCAGGATATTACAAAAGATGTGAAGTCAGAATCTTTTTTTCTGGCTGATAGTATTCTATGGTGTGCATGTACCACAATATTTTAATTCATTCCTGAGTTTATGGGCATTTAAGTTTTTACACATCTTGACAATTGTAAATTGAGATGTGATAAAAATATATAGTACAAATGTCTTTGTGATAATATTTCTTTCTCTTACTGGGTAGATGCCTAGTGATGTGATTACAAGTTCAATGGAAGATCTAATCTGAGTTCTTTGAGGATTCTACATACTTCTTTCCAAAGAGGCTGTATTATTTTGCAGTCCCACCAACACTGTAAGAGTCTTCCTCTCTCTCCTCATTTGCATGTACCCAAACTGTTGCACCCAGATCAGCTGCAGATAGAAACAGAAAAATTGAAATTTGTGGGATCAAGATCCAGAAGCATTCCTTCAAAGAGTTGTATTAAGAGATGACACATGAATTTACCAGTACAATCCTGAAGGCAAAGTCCAATAAAAAACAATGCTACCAAGGGATGGAAGCAGTCTAGTCAAAGAAAAGTGGACCAGTGAAGGGCAAAGGTCTGTATTTGGGAATCCTCAAGTCATTATGCTTGCTGAGTTTTTGAAGATCAAAAGAACGATAACATCTTCTTATTATGAGAATGTTCTGAGAAAGTTAGCCTATACTTTAGCAGGAAATGTCCCAGAAAAGCTTCACCAGAGAGTCTTTCTCCACCATGACAACACTTCCACTCATTCTTCTCATCAAACAAGGGTGATTTTGTGAGTTTCAATGGGAAATCATTAAACATCCACCTAGTAGTCCTGAGTTAGCCCCCTTTGAAATTTTTTTATTTTGTAATTAAGAAAAATATTTAAAGGGAATTCAGTTTTCTTCAATTTATATTGTAAAACAGACTAATTCTGACATGGTTAAATTTTTAGGACTGTCAGTTCTATAGGGATGGGATAAATGGATGGTATCATCACTTACAAAAAAAATGTCCTGAACTTGATGTAGCTCATTTTCAGAAATAAAGTTTAGACTTATTTTTATTTTTTAATTTTATTTTTCCAAAAACCTTTAAATTTCCCTCATGCCATAGGAAGGCATGGTAATGAAAAATAATAAATAATAGATAGGTACTCAATAAGTCTTGCATGACCAGTTTCTTTGTCATTATTGGAACAAATAATCATTTTTTTTTGCAATGGTTTGTTATGAAGCATCATGGACTATAAAATAGTCTAATTTTGAATATTTAGAATTGTATTTGGCTTGTCAAGAAACTCAGATCAGAAAAGTTATAGCAGACAACTAACTAAAGGACAAGAGTAGTTCACTCTGGGTCTAATTCTCAATAAGTGTAGTGAAAGGAAGAATTACTTATGCTGCTAATAGTGGAATAAGCATAAGTTTAAAAAATGTGACTTCAGCATATTTTTGGTCCTGAAATTATACCATGTAGGATTTTACACATACATTTGTCTATACTGAATACAGAGGGCCAAATCAAAGGACATTTACTTAGTTATTTCTATAGTGTTTGTGTTCAGTAGATAAGGATGGGGCATAAAAATGTCTTTCTCAGAGCCTCAACATTTCTCATTTCTTTGCATATCATTTCATCAGTTTTAACAGAAAAACATTAGTATTCTTTCTTCAAATGTTTTCTATTTTATTAATAAATCTAAAAAATGATTAGGAATTCTAAGAAGCAAAATGATAAGAATGCAATGTTGCAGAAGTAGAGAAATGGAAAAATTTTGATCTTGAAAGAGACATAGGGAGCATTTAGACGTTCTCATTTTGTAAATTAATATACTGCAGTCCAAAGATATTAGATTGATGACTTACTTGCATAAGTCCACACTTTCAGTGACTTTAATTAATTTATCTATCAATACACGCATCCACTTATTCAGTCATATTATACTATCTATTCACCAGGCCCTAAAATGGGCACTGGGGTACAAATATAAATGAGGAACCTCAAGGATTATGGCCTGGAAAGAGAGACAAATGTATAAACAGACAATTTTTTTTCTGTAATAGATTAGAATGATAAACATATGCACGGATATTTATGGGGAAAAAAGGAAAAGATTTCATCACTCAGCTTGGGGTGGGATAAGCTATCAGCTGAAGAATCCTGGAGGAAATAATACTTGAAGTGGAAGCTGGTAAACAAATTAGAGTAAATCAAGAGGAAACTGGTGAGAGGATCTGTCAGGTCCCATCTGGGGGACCACTTGTCTGGGGGGCCAGGACTGGCCAGGTTTCTAGCCCAGCTAGCTGTGGTCTGGATGCTGATCGCTGTGCAATCTAGCTTGAAAACAATTACCCTTAGGTGCCTGAGGGCTATTTGCCTTAGCAGAAGGGAGAGAGAGAGAGAGAGAAAGAGAGAAAGAGAGAGAAAACAGTCTTATTAAGAGAATAAATCTTAGCAGTCTTCCATAGAGAGATACTGTGAAGGAATTCTGAGGGCAGGAGAAACAAAAGTCAGAGTAAGCAAGGCCATCAAAGAATGTGCGCATCCCGACTGCCTTCTCCTGCAGCTGCTTACAGACATAATCCTGTGGCTACTTGCACCACATGTGTAGAGACTGCCAACCACTGATGTTCTCATCTCATGAGCACTCATGTTAGGAGAGCCAAATCCTTTCTCCATGCCTTTATCACCAAGGTGTTATATTACTGAGATCTTAGCAGTGCTTTTTATAATTACAGAGTGTTCCAAGCATTGCTCTAGCTTCTCCTTTTTTAAAAGCTATATGATCTACTATAAGGAACTCTCATTCCAGGCAAAAGAAAGGAGCACAGATATGGAGATGAAAAAGAAAACATGATGTGCACGTGAGGGAATTGTATGCCATTCTACCTTTTTGGATTAGGAGTAGATACAGCAGAATTGTCATAGTTGACCACATCCCTACATTGACCACCTCCTTAAGTTGACCTAATTTTTATACTCTGAGGATGTACCACAAGTAGGTATCAATCAGTACAGTAGGCTTGGATCCTTTTGTTCACCATCTCTGTTGACCATTTCTGTACATTGACCAGTTAAAGTCTCCTGTATGGTCTACATACAGAAGTTTTACTGTATTATCAATCAGATTTGGTGATGGGGAATTAAGGCTGAGGAATTTGTAAGAGATGATACTCAAGGACCTTGTATTTTATGTTTTCACCTTATAGGCTTTATAAAAAAAAAAATCAGCCCTTGTGCTTTTTATGTGAAATGTCTGAGAAATATATTCCATGTTTCTGGAAACATTTTTAATGCACATAATTCATCACAGTCTTTGTAATAAAGCTTGGACATTTTATGTTGCTTCAATAACAAAAATAGTGTAATAAAAAGAATGGTAAAAAAAATGTTTGGGAAGTGCATGAAATTCCATATGTTTCAGCTAAATCAGAAGTGTTTCCAGTTTGGAACTTTCTTGGCTAAGGAAATATATGTCAATGTTAGAGTAAGATCAAGATTGGAAGGTATCCGTGAATACGTATCTTTCCACATTCACACACAAAAAAATTACACTAAACAGTTTTCATTTGAGCAATCCATGATAGAGATATCTGTTATGGAAAAGTAAATACAGTTTAATGGTTCTTATCTGATAAACAGATTATACACACACTCACATACATATACGTATATATGTATATAACCTTAGTTTTATTTATCATGAATTTTTAATGTTTCCCTTAAACATTCATAGAAATGCATGAATCATTATAATCCTTTAAGCATGGGGTATGCTTTTGGCACAGTTTAGAGCCTTTTACAGATAACAGTGTGGAAAAAATAACTGCAAATGAGATGGTCATAATTCTTACAGAAATTCATAAGAATCTCTAAAACACTGCTTATTTGGAAAAATAAAGACATAGCAAGTATCCACGCCAATATCTGTAGTTTTGGGACTTTGTTATGTGGGCTGCTCTTAGTGGAGTTAAATGATATCTCCAAGTGGTTTTTATTTGCATTTCTCTGATGATTAAAGATGATGAGCACTTTTTCATGTGTCTGTAGGCCATGCACTTATCTTCTTCAGGGAAGCTTTTGGAATTAGAGAAAAGGGAACACTTCTGCACTGCTAGTCAGAATGCAAGCTAATACATTTATTTTAGACAGAAGTTTGGAGAACACTCAGGTACCTACAAATAGACCTGCCATTTTATACTGCAATTCCTATACTAGGAGTTTATCCAAAAGACCAAAAATCACTTTGCAACAAAGATATTTGCACCAGATTATTCATTGCAACTCAATTCATAATTGCCAATCATGGAAGAAGCCCATGTGCCCTTTGACCCATGAATGGATTAATAAATTGTGGTAAATGTATACCATGGAATACTATGCATCCTTAAAAAAGATGGAGACTTTCCCTCTTTTATGTTTACATAGATGAAGCTAGAACATATTCATCTTAGTAAAGCATCTCAAGAATGGAAGAAAAAGTATTCAATGTACTTAGTACTTGTATGAAACCAATTTATATTTATTCATACTTTCTTATGAAAGATAAATCACAACTATAGCCTAGGATGAAGAAGAGAAATGGAGGGGGAGGGGAGGGGAGGGGGGAGGTTAGATAGAAGGAGGCAAAATGGTGGGACCACACCTATGAAGCATATTGCAAGTGTACAAGTCAAATCTATCAAGTATAGAACATAAATGTTTTAACACAATAATCTAGTAAATGAGATGAAAGCTATATTAATTAGTTTGATGTAAGCACTCCAAATTGCATTAAAAAATCAACACATTGTACCCCACAAATGCATAAATGTATTCATGATCTATGTGTACATGATTAAATATAAGGAAAAAAAGGACATATCAAGCAATACGTAAGGTAATTTCTATATATTGCATAGCTGTAACATTGTAGTATTTAAGTCTGAGACTTGAAACAATACTTTTAATAAACTAAGATTTATTCCTCCATTATGAATTAAATATTAAATGAGGGCTTACTCTGTCATTCTGCGTTAGGCGCTGAGATTATAAAGCTAACAACACATGGTAATAATAGAAAGGACTGGGCCTTGGAAAATTAACAAATCCTAGTTCAGGACTGACCTCAACCTTTCTCACCTTTGTCATCTTAGAGACCTTGAATAAGCTCTTTAGTTTCTCAAAATGCAAATTTTCTTTCCTATATAATGAGAGAAGTCACACATATTGAATATATTTATTACAATTATTCAGTAAGATAATGAATATAAAACATCACAGAAAAACATTCAATGTATGTTAGTATTAAATTTAAGTAAATATTGTTGTTTTTTACTATTAGTATAGCAATGTGTTCATTACAGAAAATTTAGAAATTGCATACATTCTCAGAAAAAAGTTAAGCATAGTTCAATAAGTCAGCAAAAATAAACATTAAATATTTTGGTGTATTTTCTAGTAGGCATTTTTGTGCATAAGTTTTTAAAATTAAGGTAATATAATAAAAACATTTTGCATGTTATACAATTTTTTTCAAATGGATGCAAGATAACTATATAGCAATATGTGTCTATAATGTAAATAATTCTCATATTGTTGGATATTTAGTTGCTGTCATTTTTTTCTGATGCTGTACTAAATAACAGTTTTTAAAAATTGTTCTTTAACTTTCCAAAGATACATAAAAAAATAGAAATTCCTGAACCTGAAAATATTTCTAGATATTGCATCATAAAAACAAATGTTTCCATTATATAACCTATTGCCCCATATACTCAACATGTATTTCTTTTCTTTTTTTTTTTTTAATTAAATCATGGCTGTGTACATTTATGCAATCATGGGGTACAATGTGTGGGCTTTATATACAATTTGAAATATTTTCACCAAACTGGTTTATGTAGACTTCATGGCATTTTCTTAGTTGCTGTGTTCAGACATTCATATTCTGCATTTAACAAATTTCACCTGTACCCTTCTAAGATACACCGCAGGTGTGGTCTGACCAATTACCCTACCTCCACCCATCCTATCACCTCCCCTCCACTCCCTTGCTCCTTTACCCATATTCCTGTGCTATAATTGGGTTATAGCTTCCATATGAAAGCTATAAATTAGTTTCATTGTAGGGCTGAGTACGTGGATACTTTTTCTTCCATTCTTGAGATACTTGGCTAAGAAGAATATGTTCCAGTTTCATCCATGTAAACATGAAAAAGATAAAGTCTCCATTTTTCTTTAAGGCTGCATAATATTCCATGGTGCATATATACCACAATTTATTAATCCATTAGAGTGTTGATGGGCACTTGGGCTTCTTCCATTACTTAGAAATTATGAATTGGACTACAGTAAGCATTCTGGTACAAATATCTTTGTTATAATGTGATTCTTGTTCTTCTGGATATATACCTAGTAGAGGAATTATAGGATCAAATGGCAGGTCTACATTTAGATCTCTAAGTATTCTCCAAACATCTTTACAAAAGGAATATATTAGTTTTCATTCCCACCAGCAATGTAGAAGTGTTCCCTTTTCTCCACATTCACACCAACATCTCTGGTTTTGGGATTTTGTGATGTGGGCTAATCTTACTGGAGTTAGATGATACCTCAAAGTGGTTTTGATTTGCATTTATCTGATGATTAAGGATGATGAGCATTTTTTTCAGGTGTCTGTAGGCCGTGTGCCTGTCCTCTTTAGAGAAGTTTCACTTCAGGGCCCTTGCCCACCCTAAGATGGGATCACATGTTCTTTTTTTGCTAATACGTTTGAGTACATGTGAATTCTGGTTATTAATCCTTTGTTGGAGATATAAACTGAAAATGACTTCTCCCATTCTGAGGGCTGCCTGCTTGCTTTACTTACTGTGTTTTTGGCTGTGCAGAAACTTTTTAGTTTGATCAGGTCCCAGTACTGTATTTTTGATGCTGCTTCAATTGCCCGGAGGGTCCTCCTCATAAAATATTTTCCCAGACTGTTTCTAGAGCTTTCCCTGCACTTTTTTCTAGTACTTTATAGGATCATGTATTAAGTTGAAATCTTTAATCCAGTGAAAGTCTATCTTAGTTAATGGTGAAAGTTGTGGGTCCCATTTCAGTCTTCCACAGGTCGCCAGCCAGTTCACCCATGACCATTTGTTAAATAGGGAGTCTTTTCCCCACTGAATGTTTTTAATTGGCTTGTCAAAGATCAAATTACGGTAAGTAGTTAGGTTCATCTCTTGGTTCTCTATTCTGTTCCACACATCAACCTCTGTTTCTGTGCCAGTAACAGGCTGTTTTGATCACTATTGACTTATAGTATTGTCTGAATTCTGGTAGCGTGATTCTTCCTGCTTTGTTTTTATTTCTGAGTAATGTCTTGGCTATTTGAGTATTTTTCTGATTCCATATAAAATGATACATTATCTTTTTGAGATATTCAAATTATACCAATGGACCTTTAATAGGGATTGCATTAAAATTGTATATTGCTTTTGGTAGAATGGACATTTTGGCAATGTTGATTCTTCCCAGCCATGAGCATGGTATGTTTTTCCATTTGTTAACATTATTAGCTACTTCTTTTCTTAGAGTTTCATAGTTCTCTTTAAAGAGATCTTTCACGTTCTTTGTCAGGTAAACTCCCAAATATTTCATCTTCTTTGGCACTACTGTGAATGGAATAGTATCCTTTACTTTTTTTTCAGCTTGGCTATTTTTTGTATATATAAAGTCTTCAGGTTTATAAGTGTTGATTTTGTAACCTGAGACACTGTTGTAGTCCTTGATCACTTCTAAGAGTTTTGTAGCGGAGTCCCTGATATTTTCCAGATATACAATCATATCTACGAAGAGCAAAATTTTATCTCTTCTGACCCTATATGCATACCCTTGATTGCCTTTTCTTCCTTAATTGCAATGGCTGAAACTTCCATTACAATGTTGCAGAGCAGTGGAGACAATGGGAAACCTTGCCTGGTTCCTGATCTGAGTGGAAATGATTTCATTTTAACTCCATTCAGTATGACATTGGCTGTGGGTTTGCTGTAGATGGCCTCTATCAGTTTATGAAATGTCCCTTCTATTCCAATTTTCTTAAGTGTTCTGATTATTAAGAGATGCTGGATATTATCAAAAGCTTTTTCTGCATAAATTGAGAGAATCATATGGTCTTTGTTTTTTAATTTGTTTATGTACTGAATTATATTTACCAATTTACATATATTGAACCAGCCTTGAGACACTGGAATAAAACCCAGTCATGGTGTATAATTTGTTTCATGTGTTGCTGGATTCTGTTTGTTAGGATCTTGTTGAATATTTTTGCATTAATATTCATTAGTGATATTGGTCTATAATTTTCTTTTCTTGTTGGATCTTTTCCTGCTTTGGGGATCAAGGTGATACTTGTATCATAGAATGTGTTGGGTAGTATCCCTTCTTTATCTGTATTTTGGAAAGTGTTCAGTATTATAGGTACTATTTACTCTTTAAAGGTTTGGTAGAATTCTGACATGAAGCCATCTGGTCCAGGGCTGTTATTTTTCAGGAGATTCTGTATATTTGATGCTATTTCAGAACTTGATATAGGCCTGTTCAGCATTGCCACTTCATTCTGGCTAAGTCTTGGAAGGTGGTGTTCTACCAAGTATTGGTCAATTTCTGTTATATTTTCATACTTCTGAGAATAAAGTAATATAAAGTAAAATATTCATTAAGGACTTTTTAAATTTCTGAGGAGTCTCTTGTTATTTCATCTTTACCATTTCTGATTGATGAAATTAGAGATTTTATTATTTTTTTTTTTCCTGGTTAGGTTAGCCAAAGTTTTATCTATTTTATTGACCTTTTCAGAAAACCAATGTTTTGATTTATTGATCTTTTGTATAATTATTTTGTTTTAAATTTCATTTAATTCTGCTCTAATTTTGGTTATTTCTTTTCTTCTGCTGGGTTTGAGATTGGAATATTTCTCCTTTTCTAATTGTTTGAGATGTCCCATTAACGTCCTCTCTTTTCATTCTCTTTAGAAAGGCTTTCAGTACTATAAATTTCCCTCTTGGGAATGCCTTTGCAGTATCCCACAGGTTCTGATAATTAGTGTCTTCCTTATCATTTTGTTCCAAAAATTTCGTAATTTCCTTCATAATCTCATCTATGACCCAGCTAGCATCCAGCATCAGGTTATTTTGCTTCCATATTTTTTTATGAGCATGGAGATTCCTATTGTTATTGAGTCCCACTTTTATTCCATAATGGTCCAAGAAGATGCAAGGAATAATTTCTATTGCTTTAAATTTGCTGAGTTTAAATTTCTGACCTAAGATGTGATCAATTTTGGAGTATGTACCTTGGGCAGAGAGGAAGAATGTATATTCAGTTTTGTTAGAATGAAATGTTCTGTAGATGTCTGTTAAATCCAAATGTTGAATGGTTAAGTTTAAATGTAAAATTTATTTGCTTAGCTTTTTATTGGAGGATCTATCCAATACTGCTAAAGGAGTGTTAAAATCTCTGACTAAAATGGAGGTGGAGGAAATCAAGTTGCTCATGTCTGTTAGAGTTTCTTTTATAAATTGAGGTGCATTTTGTTTGGTTTAATAAATATTAATAATTGAAATCTCATCATATTGTGTGTTACTGTTAAAAAATATGAAGTGACCATCCTTATTCTTCCTTACTTTTGTTGGTTTAAAGCCTATTTCATCTGCAAATAAAGTTACAACACCTTCTTGTTTATACTTTCCATTTACCTGGAATATAGATGACTATCTCTTCACCTTGCATATATATTTGTCTTTTAAGGTAAGATGAGATTCTTGTATGCGACAGATATCTGGCCTGAGTTTTTGTATCCAGTCAGCCAGCCTGTGAATCTTTAGAGGACAATTTAAGCCATTCACATTAATTGAGAATACTGATAGGCCTGGTAGAATTTTGAGTATCAAGTTTCTCAAAAATCCAGTGGCTATTTTTAATCATTTTGCCACTGTGGAAGTTGGAATTTGTTCAAAAGTTTCTGAGTTAGTTTGACTGTGTGGTGGAGAGCTGTGCTGGTCTTTATGGAGGTAGGTCTGAGAATATTCTGGCGAGCTGGTTTGGTTATGGCAAATTTCTTCAGCATGTGAATGACATTAAAATATTTAATTTCTCCATCATAGATGAAACTCAGTTTAGCTGGATACAGGATCCTGGGTTGAAAGTTATTTTGTTTTTGGATATTAAAAGTTGATGACCACCCTCTTCTAGTTTGAACGATTTAAGCAGAAATATCTGCAGTCATCCTAATAGTCTTCCCCTTTTAGGTTATTGTTTTCTTATGTCTGGTTGATGTCAAAATTTTCTCCCTCATATTAACTTTAGTGAAGTTAATTATGATGTGCCTGGGGGATGTCTTATTCAAGTTGAGTTGTGCTGGGGATTCTTAAACTGTCTGTTATCTGGATTTCAGAATATCTTGGCATGTCTGGAAATTTCTCTTTAATAATCTCATGAAGAAGAGCCTCTGTGTCTTGCGAAGCTACATCCTTACCTTCAGGGATTCCTATAAGGTGAATATTGGTTTTCATTGAATTACCCCTGAGCTGTCTGAAAGAATATTTCATTTTTGCTCTACACTTCTCTTCCTCTTTGAGCATTTGGGAGCGTTCAAAAGCTTTGTCTTTGATGTCAGAAATCCTTTCTTCTGCCTGGTCCATTCTGTTACTGAGGGATTCTACTGTATCTCTCATATCTTGGAAGGTTGCAACTTCTTTTCTCAATGTGTCTAAATCTTTGGTGATTTTGTCTTTGAATTTATTGAATTCTTGAGACATCGTTTGAATTATTCCTAGAATTTCTAACTCCAACTTTCCTCCCATTCTGTTGATCTTATTTGCTATCTGAATTCTAAGTTTGATTTTTGACATCTCAGCCATCTGTTTGTGAATGGGATCACCTGGTTTGGCTGGTTTCTCCTTCTTTGGGGGAGTTGAACTGTTCTGATTATTCATGTTGTCAGAGTTTCTCCACTGATTCTGCCCCATGATTGTTTTTCACTGTTTGGCTAAATGAGCAGGTAAGGTGAAATTGGATTGGAGACTTCTCGGGTTGTGGTTGACTATCCCTTCACCAAGGAACTGGGACTGATGATCGCAGTTTTTCCTGTACACTTTTGCAAAGGGCCTATACACTAATACATTCTGTGTCTCTAGAGGCCTTCTTGGTGTACTGGCGGTAAGTGTCTCTGTCTTGTACTCAGCTGATCTTTGTCCAATTCTAGTGAATCAGTAATTCTGATTTGTAGTCTCAGGTTTGGAGAAATACAAGCAACTAGAACATCCCATCTCCCACAGGTAATACCTGGAAGGGGAAAATCAAACCTTCCCAATGCAACAAAACCAGGGTACTACCTTGGAGAGTCCTCAGGTAATTTGTCCAGTTCACGAGTTCCAAACCAGTTGTCTCAAACAGCACCCACTCTCTAGCTGGAGAGTTCAAAATTTCTCCAGAAACTAGATATTAGTAGTTTACTGGTATCTCCAGGGTGGCTTCAGCACCTCTGGTGCTCTGAGGAGTCAGAAAGGCCCGTCCACTATAAGGTCTGGAGCAAGGGGGTTGATTCATCTTTCCTCACATTGCTCACGCTTTATCACTAGACTCTGGTAACCCTAGTCTCTGGTAGCCCCACTGGCAATCGCTGTGGCCCACTTCTGTCCAATAAGCAAATGTGCCAGGGCTATGTGCCTACCAGAGTCAAAGGAAAGTCAATGTCTCCTCCTCATTGTTCCTGTCCTCTGCCACCATCCAGCAGGAAAAGCTGAAGCCTGCCTGCCTTAGGCATTCAATGGCAGCTGGAGAAAGTTCTATTTGAGCTCAGTCTAAACCTGAGGATATCTAAATAGCAAAAGAATTTCTCCCTCAGCCACCGCACCTTTGTTATCGCTGTTCTGTAGCTATGGTATTCCTGTAGGGCAAGATCCTGTTCCCTCTGTAAGACCACAGAGTTGGGGAGTTGACTTTCCAAAATTAGACCCCAGCAGAATCACTCTATTAATGCTGATGTTGTGTAGGTAGTGTATCCACTTAGGTTCATGTACCTCAGGAGTTCCCAAGTCTCTATCCATAATGCAGAGAACCAAGCCTCCCCTCCCCTGCTGAGATACACTCTCTCAGGGCCAGGTCAACTTTCCTTCTATGTCTTTCTATACTGTTCAACTTTCCCTCTATGTCTTTCTATACTGTTGCTGGATTCACAGATACAGAACAGCTGCACTGCCCCTGTCTATGCAATGCCCAGACCTAGCCAAGTAGTGCAGACATTCTCGTAACTGCAGGGGTTGGACTTCTTTACTGCCAGGCCAAGGGGGAATGGTAGGCTTGAGGTTCAAGGTGGCAAGGAAAATATTTGTTCAAACTTCCTGCCAGACATGAAATTCCTGGGCTCACAGCAGGGACTCTCTGGAGAAGGAGTTCTAGCTTCCAGCAATACTCTCAGTTGGGGTGAGAGATGAGAACGTCAGTTCGTCGCTCACTAGTAGAGATCCCACAGCAAGCAAGCAAATCTCTTGTGGGAGTGGACAGACACATGTCATTTTGGGGATAAGATCTGTACCTGAAATTTGTTGAAGCTTGCCTTGGCAGGGAAGGTGGGCAATTATCTATCTCTTCTCTCAGCTAGACTCCCCTCCCTTGGATTTGTTGTGTTCTTTCTGGGTGTTATCTCTCCCTCTGCACTGGAGCTTCTGTTGAAAGTTGGATCCAGTCAGCCTTCATCCCACATTCATCCCTTGTTCTTTGTGAATGTGAAAATTTTAATTAGGGAAAGTAGCCAACCTGAGGATTTAGCAAAACACAAAAACACATTGAAACCAAAAGAGCAAATAAACAGACAAAAAGGGTATCAGACACAAGGAGACAGATGGATGGTCAATCAGAAACAAATAAACATACATACAAAAAACAACAACAAAAATGATAATTCTAAAATAATTAGAAATAAACTCTAAAAATCTGATGTAAGCACTCTCAGCAACCATAAGAAGGGAAGAAGTGGATGAGAAAAAAATAGTATTAATAAAAAATATTTACAATAACTCCTACAAGAAAAGGATGAAAAAAAAAGAAAAAAGGCACCAAACACAAAAATATTATATATATAATATATGTATAAATATATATAATGTGTATATATATACACCACTATAGGTATGACATAGGGGTCAACTTTAGTAGTAATATATATACATTGCAATATACTTTCTAGACACAAGGTGGCATTGTGAGTGGTTAAAATCAGGTGACTTATACCTGATTCATGGTTCACACTGTTATCACTATTATAACCCTACCTGGCCCATAGGAAAAGGTGCCTATGGCAGTTGCCATTTCTGAAATTTCAAAATATGTCTATTTCCTGGGTGAGGCCTGTGGTTCATCAAGTAGGACGCCAACTCCATATACCAAAGGTGGAGGATTCAAAACTCGGCCTCAGCTGAACTGCAAAACTGAAAAGTAGCTGGGTGTTGTGGTGGGCGCCTGTAGTCCTAGCTACTCAGGAGACTGAGTCAAGAGAATCACCTAAGCCCAGGATTTGGAGGTTGCTGTGAGCTTTGTGATGCCACGGCACTCTACTGAGGGTGATAAAGTGAGACTCTGTCTCAAAAAAAAAAAAAAAAAGTCTGTTTCCTGACTGTCCACCTAGCCGTGGCTGTCCTTTTTCAGATGGTACCCCTATCTGACCTCCAAATTCGGTGCAGGAGTCTACACTTCACCAGTTTTTTCACTCAGTTCCTAGTTTCCCTCGTGAACTGGGAATTGTAATCTTCCGTGGGGAATGGGCTAGTTGCTGCTAGCGCCCGCTGCTTCAGCCTTGTCCCCAAGACTTTTTCATCAGTCTCCACAGCCCACAATTACACTTTTGAGTCCATAAATCTGCCAATTCACTGTGCATCCCGAACTGCCAGTCTCACAGATATTCCCTGCCAGGAATGATCTAGTCCATTCATTTATACCTGCTGTTCTGGGACACCTGAGCTAAACTTCTATCCTGTCTGCCATCGTATTTCACCTCCTAGACACTGCTGAATTGTTGATTTCACCAATCTCAAAAAAAAAAAAAAAATTGGGATGCAGGATGGCTGCCTGCAAGTGAGATTCAAATTGCCACACCTGGCCCATGGCAGTCGCCATTTCTGACATTTCAAAATGTTTCTGTTTCCTAGGTGGGATCCTTTCCCCTTAATTTTCTATCTGGCTGCCAGGCCCCATGCCTCTCCAAACAGCACCCCTTTCTGGTTGTCAAATTCCACTCAGGAGTCCACACTTCACCGAACTTTCCACAAAACACCTATTTTCCCCATCAACTCGGAAATGCAGTTCTCTGTGGGAGTGGGGCTGGTTGCTGCTGCCTCTGCTTGTTGGCGCTGTTTCAACAGTGGCACAGAAATTTCTCTAGCAGACTCCACAGCTCCGGATTACACTTCAAGTCCAGCAACTCATCACTTCACTGCACACCCTGAGCTGCCTGTCTACACCAACACTCCACACAGGGAAAGATCTAAACTCCTCACTCTCTCTTGATGTTGTGGGAGAGTTGAGCTAAACATCCGTCCTATCCACCATCATGCTCTGCTTCCCCCTCATCATGTATTTTTATGTGCACTTTTGAAAATTTATCATAAATATATTGACCATTAGTCACAGTATTTAATTTTCACTTGTTCACAATAAAAATCTCTATGACTCTCAGGTTAATAGGTGAAAAGTCTCAGTTCCAAAAGAGTAAGTAAATTCAATTATCAGCACTGACTTGGAAGAAAAATTAAATATAAAGGAGTGTACCTGCAAAATGTCTAGAGGAAATTGTCTGAGTGAGGAACTCCAGAAGAATAATAAAGTTAACACAAATAGAAAAAACTAACAGGTTGTCAAAGGACCTTTTACCATAAAGTATCACAAAGGAAAATTCTGATATACTTTTCTACCTTACAAATATATGTCTGTACGTCTATTTCCCTCTGGCACCTTGTAAAAAACCCACTCACCTCTGTTTGTTCTCAAAGTGTCATAGGCATGTGTAACTGCCAGAGGATTGGGTCCATACTGCCCCCCAGACTAATTCTGCAACTTGGGGATCCTGCCTGAATATGCTATTTGGCCTTGAGAAGCCATTGTCAAGAGGGTTGATGTAGCCCTATAGCCTAGAGTTTTCTCTCTCTTTTTTTTTTTTTAAAGAAATTACATATGAGGAAAAACCACCAAAATAACCCTGGCAACATGAATAATAAGCAGATAACCCCAAAGTATCACTATGGAGCTAGGGCAGAAAATTGAAACATAAAGAAATGACTGAAATGTCAGAAATGATATTCAGTATATTAATGGCACATAAAATAAATGGAATTGAAGAGAAACTTGAAAGCCAGCAAAAAGAAGACTCCATGAATCGCCAACAATAAAAAAATAAGGTATCCCTTATGAAATTTTTTTTTCTTTTCTTCTGGGTAAATGCCTACTAATAGGATTTAGGGAGGTCTAAACTACCTTCCAAAAATGTTGTATTAGTTTTCAGTCTCACCAGCAGTATAAAGATGTTCCATTATCTTCACATCCATGCCAGCATCTGGACTCAAGAAATTAACAAAATTAAAGATAAAGTCACCAAGTATCTGGACAAAATTAGGAGCTATATAACAGAGCATACAAAATTGGAAGAGGCATTTGTGGAGTCTCAAAATACAGCAAAGAATTTCAGCAACAGATTAAAACATGAAGAAAGAATCTCAGAGTTTGAAGACAAGACTCTTGATTAACACAGTCATTTAAAGAACTTAAAACAAGAGAGCAAAATCATATCAATCTCTTAGAGACATATGGAACTATGTAACGAGTACA
Source organism: Arctocebus calabarensis (assembly GCA_963573935.1). NCBI lineage: Eukaryota > Metazoa > Chordata > Mammalia > Primates > Lorisidae > Arctocebus > Arctocebus calabarensis. The sequence continues at coordinate 48,484 of CAUYON010149808.1, forward strand.
AACAATCAAATTATAGGTATTCTTAAAAGAGAAGAAGAAAGTTCTAAAAACATGGAGGTTCCAGTTGAAGATTATTGTAGTTGAAAATTTCCAAAATATCCCCAGAAAGTCAGACATAAAGTTACTAGATGGATATTGAACTCCAAAATGACTCAATTCAAACAGAGTATCTCTTAGGTACATTCTAATTAAGCTGGCCAAAGTCAAAATGAAAGAAACTATTCTGCAAGCACCCAGATATAAACAGCATCTGACCTATCAAAGTTATAAGACTAAAGCCTTGAGGTTAACAGCAGATTTCTTAGCAGAAACCTTACAATTCAGAAGGGAATGGGCTGCTCTGTTCAATCTTCTCAAATAGAAAAATCACCAGCCTAGGAATCTATATCCTAAAATACTAAGTTTCATATTCAGTGCAGAAATCAGTGATGGAGGATGATGTTGGCATTACTATAAACAATCAAGGGCAATAGTATTTTGATTTATTTTATTTTTGTTACTTTTTTTTAGAGGAGGTTATCTATCTATCTATTTATTTATTTATTTATTGAGGTTCATTGAGGGTACAAACAACTAGGTTATACTGATTACATTTGCTAGGTAAATACCCTCTTATAATTGTGTCCTGCCCCTAATAGGTATCCCATATACTGGGACACCTCATACCCTTTCCACCTCCCCTCTCCCTGATCCCTCCTTCCCCTGCACCCCACCTTGAATTCATCTGAGTTTTTCTCCTATGAGGGTATGTATGAGATTGTCTACTGGCTTCCTATTAGAATTGAGTACATTGGATTGTTGTTTCTCCATTTTTGTGATACTTTACTAAGAAGAATGTCTTCCAACTCAATCCAGGTTAATACAAAAAATGTAAAATATCCATCTTTTAATGACCAAATAGTATTTCATGTTATACATATACCACATCTTGTTAATCCATTCCTGGGTTGGTGGGCATTTAGGTTGTTTCCACATTTTGGTGCTTGTAAATGCAGCTGTGCGAAATAATCTAGTGCAAATGTTCTTATGATAAAATGATTCTTTTCTTCTGGGTAGGTGCCTGGTAACGGGATAGTAGTATCAAATGGGTGGTCTATTTTGAGTTCTTTGAGGATTCTCCATTGTATGAGCTGTCACCAAGGAGGCAGGCGGGACCATGGATTGTGAGCTCAACGCTTGCAGGAGGAGGGGTTATATGCGTCAGGGAACCTCCGTAAAGGCTGATTGTTTCAGGTAACCTCTGCAATCGCTATTTATTAAAAGTGCCCAACAGGTGTATAAGCATCATGCTCCCATCCCCGAGCCCAATCCCCACCCTGAAGTTCCACAGCTGTTCAACATTTAAAGTTCCACCATCTGCTGTTAACATTCGGTGTTTGCTTGTTAATGTCTGATGTCTAATTGTCTCTGCAATCGCTATGTCCTGGTTCCTGCAATCCTGGCTCTGGGACACGGGTGACATGGACCTTCATAAGGTGCACCTGGAAGGAAAAAATGACGAGCACCAGGGTTCCATGGACGATGATACTGAGGAGGGACCGGGCCTGGCATTGATGAAACTGATGAGTGCTATAGCCCCGCACAACCGCTGCTGATTCAAACCCGGCTCCTGCACTCCATACTTCCTTCAAAAATAGTAGTAATAGTTTGCACTCCTACCAGCAATGTAGAAGTGTTCCCTTCTCTCCACATCCACACCAGCATTAGCAGCTTTGAGACGTCATGATGTGGGCTATCCTCACTAGGTTTAGGTGATATCTCTTGCATTTCTATGAAGATCAGGGACTATGAGCATTTTTCAAATGTTTGTTAGCCTTTTATTTGTCTTCATCAAAAATGGTTCTGTACATATATCTTGCCCAGTAGTAGATGGAATTGTTAACTCTTTTTTCTGTTGATTGAGTTCTCTGTAAATTCTGGTTATCAACCCTTTATCAGATTGCTACCCTGAAAATATCTTTTTCCATACTGAAGGTTGTCTTTCTGCTTTACTTGTTTTGTCCTTAGCTGTGCAGAAACTTTTCAGCTTAATTAAGTGGCAGTTGTTAACTTTTGTTGTTGTTGCAATGGCTGCTGAAGTCATTTTCATAAAATCTTTCCCCAGACCAACATCATCAAGAGTTTTCCCCACACTTTCTTTTAATATTTTTGTTGTTTCATGTCTTAGCTTTAAATCTTTTATCCATCTTGAGTCATTTTTTCTAAGTGGTGAAAAGTGTGTACTGAATTTCAGTCTTTTACATGTAATTTTCCTGTTCTCCTAGCACCATTTCTTGAATAGGAATTCATATAGAATTCATCAATTTATAAAAATTGGTCCGAGAACCCACTGCATGCTTTTGTTTGATTTGTCAAAGATCTGATGACAAGTGGAGACTCATTTCATCTCTTGGTTTTCTATTCTGTTCCATATATCTATGTCTCTATTTTAGTGCCAATATCATGCTGTTTTGATTACTGTGGACTTTTAACATAGCCTGAAATCTGGTAGTGGGATATCTCTGGATTTGTTTCTATTGCTAAGCATAGCCTCAGCTATACAGGTTTATTTTTTTCCTGGTTCCATATTATATTTCCCAATCTTCAAAATACAATGTTGGTATTTTAATGGGAATTGCATTAAATCTGCAGACTGCTTTGGATAAAATAGACATTTTGACAATGCAAATTCTTCCCAGCCAAGAATATGATATGTGCTTCCATTTGTTAATGTTTTCTGCAATTTCTTTTCTTAGGATTACATAATTGTCTTTGTAAAGATCCCTCATCTCTTTTGTTAGGTATATTAATAAGCATTTCATTTTCTTTGAAGCTACTGTGAAAGGAATTTTGTCTTTTATTTCCTTCTCAACTTGGCTTTATTAGCATATACAAAGGTTACTAATTTGTGGATGTTGATTTTGTACTCAGAGACATTAATATATTTTTTGACCACTTCCATATATGCTGTGGTTGTGTCTCTGGGGTTTTCTAAGTTCATATCATCAGCAAAGAGGAAGAATTTGAGCCCCTCTTCCCCAATTTGGATGCCCTTTATATTTATCTCTCACCTGATTGTGTTAGCTAGAACTTCCAACACAATGTTAAATAGTAGTAGCTAGAGAGCACATCCTTATCTGGTTTCAATTCTAAGTGGAAACACTTTCAGTTTTACTCCATTTGGTCTGATATTAGCTGTGGGTTTGTCATACATGGCCTGAGAAATCAGCTTAAGAAATGTACCACCTATATCTATTTTCTTAAGTCTTCTAATTAGAAAGAGATGCTGAATTTTTTCAAATGCCTTTTTGCATTTATTTTGAGGATCATATGGTCTTTGTTGTTGCTTCCATTGATATGGTGAATTACATTTGTGGATTTGTGCATGTTCAACCAGCCTTGCACACCTTGGAGGAAGCCTACTTGATTGTGATGTATAAATTTTTAGTGCGTAGATGCAATCTGTTAGCAAGATTTTGTTGAGTATTTTTGCATCGGCATTCATTAGTGGAATTAGTCTGTAGTTCTCTTTATTTGGGTCCTTTCCTGCTTTTGTAATCAAGGTGGTGTTGCTTCACAAAATGTGTTGGGGAATGTTTTTCCCTTCTTCATGTTTTGGAATAGGTTCTGCATTATAGGTACAAGCTCATCTTTGAATGAACAATAGAATTCTGATGTGATGCCATCTGGTCCTGGGCTTTTTATTGTTGTTATTGTTGCTATTGGAAGCTTTGTTATTGTTTCTGTGATCTTAGTGCTTGATATGGGTCTGTTCAAGAGATGTATTTCTTCCTGGTTAAGTCTAGCAAGATGGTGTGATTTCAGGTATTGATCCATTTCCTCCAGATTGCCAAACTTCTGGGCATAGGGTTTTTTGTAGTAGTCAGAAATAATCTCTTATATTTGTGTGGTATCAGTTGTTATTTCCCCTTTTTCTTTTCTAAATGAGTTATGAAAGCTTTTACTTTCGTATTTCTGGGAAATGTGGCCAATAGTTTATCAATATTATTTATCTTTTTGAAGAACCAAGCTTTTGCTTTGTTAATTTTTGGAATGATTCTTTTATTTCCAATTTAATTTATTTCTGATTAAATTTAGGTTATTTCTTCTGCTATGCTTGGGATCGAATTGCTCTTTCTTTTTTAATTCTTTCAGATGATTCATTAAATTGTTGATGTGCTCTCTCTCCTTCTTTCTTTCTTTCTTTATTTTTTTTTAGATGTAGGGAATCTAATGTGACAAATTTCCCTTTTAGGATTCCTTTTGCAGTGTCCCACAGGATTTGGTAGCTTCTATCTTCAATGATGTTATACTCACGAAAGTTAATTATTTTTTTTAATGCCTTATTTGACGCATCTGTCATTAAACATGAGGTTGTTTAGTTTCCATGCCTTTATGTGGGGATGACAATTTTTGTTGGAGTTGAGTTCCACCTTTATCGCCTTGTGGTCTGACAAGATACAAGGTATAATTTCAATTCTTTTCATTTGGTTGAGGTTTGATTTGTGTCCTAAGATATGATCTATTTTGGAGAATGTTCCATAGGCCAATGAGAAATATGTATATCCTTTAGCTTTGAGATGGACTTTTCTGTATATGTATGTTAAGCACCGTTTTTCAAGGGTCAAGTATAAGTCCCTTGTATATTTGTTTAGTTTCTGTTTAGAGGATCTGTCCAGCTTTGTAAGAGGGGTGTTAAAGTCCCCTGCTATTATAAAGCCATAGGATAACAAATCGATCAGACTAATTTAGGTCTGTTTCAGGAATCTAGGACCATTAAGTTGGGTGCATAAATATTTAGAATTGAAATGTCTTATTGTTGTATTTTTCCCTTGACCAATATTAAGTGTCCATCTTTGTCTTTATTTACATTATTTGTTTTAAATCCACTTGTATCTAAAAATAAAATTCCAACCCTTCTTTTCTTCTGAATTCCATTTGCCTAAAAAATTGGCTTCCAATTCTTAACTCTGAGTTTTAATTTGTCCTTTGAGGCTCAGTGTGTTTCCTGCACATGACAAATAGATGCTTTTTGTTTTTTTTTAATACAATCAGCCAGCCTATGCCTCTTCAATGGGGAATTCAAGCCATTAACATTTATTGAGCTAATTGATAAGTGTGGTGGAGTTCTATTTGTCTCATTTTGTGAAAATTCATTGCTTACTTTTATCTTCTGCATCATCATGGAAGCTTGGTTTTGTCCTTTAGTTTCTGGGTATTTTGTTTCCTAGTGGTCCATTGTGATGGTCAGTGAGTAGAATAGGTCTAAGTATTTCCTGTAGAACTGGTCTTGCTGTGGCAAACTTCCACCATGTTTTCACCTTAGTAAAAGATTTAATTTCTTCATCATTTTTAAAGATTAGCTTAGAATTCTGGCCTAAAATTGTTTTGTTTAAATAGATTAAAGGTAGATGACCACTCTCTTCTGTCTTGAAAATTTTTATTTAAAAAGTCCATGGTCACCCTGATGGATTTGCCCTTAAGTCAATTGATGCTTACTACTGCCTGCTTGCATAATTTTCTCTTTTATCTTGACTTTGGAAATGTTCATGACAATGTGTCTTGGAGAAACTCTGTTTCAACTGAGACAATCTGGGGTTGATATCCATTTGAAAGGAGTGTGCGGTAATCTTTGATGGTACTTGGGAAATTTTCATTTATGATAGCCTTTAGTATGTCTTCCATTTTTCTAGGGTGTTCTTTTTCTACTTCTGGGATACCTATGATTCAGATATTTGAATACTTCATGAAGTCCAATAATTCTTTCTCTCTCTCCTTTTCTGTATCTTTAACTGTATGTGGTAGCTCAATAGGTTTATCCTCTACTTCTGCGATTCTTTCTTCTCCATGATCTAATCTTTTGTTGTTGTCTATCTTGTTGATAACTTCTAGTTATCTTTAAGTTCCTTGATTGATTGCTCACTTCCTGAGGATCTGCTATATCCTTTATATGTTCTTCATATCATTCATCTCTTATTTGATTCTGTTTTTGGTTATTTTCCACTTTCTTAGCAATTTCCTTCATTATTTTTACTATCTATATTTTAAATTCCCCTTCTGTCATTTCTAACTTTTTTTTTTTTTTTTGCATTTTTTGGGCAGGGCTGGTTTTGAACCCACTGCCTCTGGCATACGGGGCTGGTGGTCTACTTACTACTTTGAGCCACAGGTGCCATCCATTTCTAACATTTCTTTAATGCTGTAATACTCTGCAGTACTTACCTCTTGATCTCTTCGGGAGTTGCTCTGTTCAGGTATTTAATGTTTCCATGATTTTTTCTGCTGTTTCTTCCTCATGAGTGCTTTCTTTTTGCCTTTTTTTTGTGCCCTACATATTACCTTCACTTCATGCTCTGCTTTAAGTTATTGTGACTCTCACCTAAGACGTTGAAGTTTCCTTTTGATTTTATACCAAGAGAAGAGAAGAGTGAAGAGCAAGATGGGATAAAATGTAAAAAAGGAGAAAAGGAAAAGAAAAAGGGTGAGTGAAAGGGAATATTGACATAAAGAGGAGAGGAACAGAAAGAGAAAAACAAGAGTAATGATAGTGTAGGGGAGAATACTCTGACTCTCACCAAAAAATACAAAATTCTGGGTGGCTGTGTTGTGTGGGTCCTTCAAGGAAAGGAGCTCTTTGCTATCCTGAGAACACACAATATCCCACTTTCATCAAAGAGAGAAGAAAAACAAAAATACTATAAATCAAATTAAAACAAACAAACAAAAAACTTAAAGGATAAAAGTGGGGGGGAAAGAATAACAGGGATGGAAAAACTAGGAAAATTGATCCCTTATTATTAAAGAAGGAAACAATGATCAGTTATAATTACAAGGGAAAAAAGACAAAGAAAATGCATGAGAAAAATCTAGGAGGAAAAAAATTGAAGAAACGTTATTTAAAAAGGAAACACACATATGTATATATCTTTCCCCAGAAAGCGTGTGTTGCTTAAATCTCCCCAGGAGTGGCTGCCCCATTTATCAGGCATGCCGGAGCTGGCCTTGCACTAGGACCCTGAGAGTGGAACCAGCAAGGAAGCTTTTCCATAATGGCTGTGCCTTACCTATGGCTGATCAATAAAAGCTATGCTCCCACTCATGGCTCAATCCTGGCCCCTGGGCACTGTTCAAAATCACTGGCTTAGTCACATAAGCTCTCCCAAGGGAACTTGACAAAGTGAAAAGTAAGATTCTTGCTAATAGAATTATTGTGCATATTGATCATACTAAGCACTCTAACAACCAAGATAGCTTTTTGAAATGTCTAATGGAAAATAATCAGAAAAAGAAATAAAATGAAGAGGGAGGTATCTGAGTTCAGCTGAAGCACTATACTGCTCTACCCAGCGAAGCACATGATGGGAATGAATGGAAATAAACCTATTCCTTATGAATTCATAGCATAAATTTGTAAAAAGAAAAAAAAAAAACACCTATGGCCTGTAAAAAAATTAACAAACAAAAATATATCTTTAACTACTTCATACAGACTAAGTTAGCTGCTATCAACACTAATGGATTTTCAAAAAATAAGATTAATAGAATGCTACTGCACTTATCAATTATCTCAATAAATGTTAATGGCTTGATTTCCCCACTGAAGAGACATAGACTGATTGACTGGATAAGAAGACACAAGCCATTCATTCACTGTCTACAGTAAATACACATAGCATCATAGGACAAATTAAAACTCAGAGTAAAGGGTTGGAAGACAATTTTTCAGTCAGACTAAATTCAGAAGAAAATATGGGTTGCCATCTTACTTTCAGATACAAGTGGATTTAAAGCAACTAAAGTCAAAAATTATAAAGATGGACATTTCATATTGGTCAAGGGAAAAACACAACTCGACATTTCAATTCTGAATATTTATGCACCCAACATAAATACACCTAGATTCTTGAAACAGACCTCAATCAGTCTGAGTCATATGAAATCCTATAGTACCATAATAACAGGAGACTTTAGCAATCCCCTTACAGAGCTGAACTGTTCTTCTAAACAGAAATTAAACATTGATATAAAGGATTTAATTGAGACCATACAACAACTGTGTGGAACTCAGCTCCAACAAAAACGTTCAACTCCACACGAAAGCATGGAAATTAAACAACCTTAAGTACAATGACAGTTGGGTGCAAGAAGAAGTAAAAGAGAAAATCGTTAACTTCCTGGATCATAACAACAATAAAGACACAAGATACCAAAACCTGTGGGATACAGCAAAAGCAGTCCTAAGAGGGAAATTTATCACATTAAATGCCAACATCTGAAAAACAAAGAGAGTGCATAAACAAACTCACAAACCATCTTATGGAACTGGAAAAAGAAGAAGACAGCTTTAAGTGGGGTTGAATGTTTTTGTTGGAGTTGAGTTCCACCTTTAGTTCCTTGTGTTCTGAGAATGTGCAAAGTAAAATTTAAATTATTTTGATTGTTATGAGGTTTGTTTTGTTTCCTAGGAAATGATCAATTTTGGAGAATGTACCATGGGCCAATGAGAAGAATGTATATTCTTTAGCTTTGGGATGGAGCGTTCTACATACATCTATCAAGCAGTTGTTCTAGGGTTACAGTTAAGTCTCTTGTAATTTTGTTTAGTTTTTTGTTTAGAGGATCTGTCCATCTCTGTAGGAGGAGTATTAAAGACAACTGATATTATTGTGTTATGGGATATCATGTTGCTTAGACTAATTAAGGTTTATTTTAGAATCTAAGAGCATTTAAGTTTGCATATCAGTAAAAATTTTTATTTTTTCATCAATAAAGCTTAGCTTAGCAGGATATAGAATTCTGGTCTGGAAATTGTTTTATTTATTTATTATAGTAGAATAAAGTCCCATAATTCTGTCAGCGAACTTTCTGTTTTCTCACTCTTTTTTTTTCTACTCTTTAACTGTATGAGTTATATCAATAGCTTTATCCTCTACCTCTCAGATTCTTTATTTTGTATGGTCTAATCTATTATTGATACTTTCTACTGCATCTTTAAGTTCCTTAATTGCTTCAATTTCCTCAGTTCTGCTATATTCTTTCTATATTCTTCATATTGTTCATTTCTTATTTGATTCTGGTTTTGGATTTCCTTTTGGTTATTTTCTACTTTCTCAGAAATTTACTTCATTGTTTTCATCATCTGTATTTTAAACTCCCCTTATTTCATGTCTAACACTTCTTTCTAGGTGAAAATCTCTTCAGTAGCTGCTTCATGGTCTCTTGGGGGCATTTCTCTGGTCTGGTTCTTCATCTTGCCAGGATTATTCTGCTGTTTTTCTGTTTCCTTGCCCAAATTTTTCTTCCCTGTGACCTAAGGTTTCAATGAGTCCTTTTGATACAGGACTAAAAGGATGAGAGGATTGAAGAGGAAGGAGAAAAATAAAAAAAAGATAAGAAGAAAGAAAAAATAGAGAAAGGAGAGGTGATGAGTAAAAGAAAAGATTTATAAAAAGAACAAAGGTACAGAAAGAGAGATACAGGAGTAATAAAAATGTACAGTAGGGTTCGTTGACCCACACCTTAACACCCCTTAACCTCTGTTGGTGCTGGGTTAGGTGGTTCCCTTGAGGTCTGCAGCTCTACGCCAGCCTGAGCCATCATGGTACACCAACGCCACCAGATACAGAGGAAAAACAAAAACACTATAAATCAAACACCATAGCAAACAAACAGAAAACCTTACAGAATAAAATTGTGGGGCAGACCAAGTAACAAGGGCAGAAACACTAGCAAAAATTAAGTTCTTGTTATTAAAGATGGCAACAATGGATAATTATATTTACACTAGAAAAATGAGGAAAGTAAAGAAAAAAAAGAAAAATTTAGGGGGAATATGTTGGAAAAATAAAAACAAGCAAAAACAAAAACCAAGCTATATCTATATCTTGCTGAATATTGTCTGGGCAACAGGTGACCTTCTGGAGTCTACGATGCTAATCACAATGCTGATAGAACTGTATAAGATAAATACTAGAGGCCTCTGTTGTCTTCTTTACCCTCAAACCCTGCAGGGTTGAGACCCTGATTTTCTCCTCAGCCTGCTTAAAAGACACTTTAAACCATTAACTCTGGCTAAGCAGAGGCTTTCCCAGGAAAGCATGTGTCACTGGGCTCTCTCCTGAAGTGGCTGTCTGCTTATCAGAAGCACCAAAACAGGCTTCACTCTATGTACCTGGGGGCTAAGGCTGCAAAGCATCTCTCTTAGTGCTAAACACTGAAAGCTCTGCTTTTCCCTGGTGTCTCAGTCCTGGCCTTTGGTGATGTTCACTGTCACTAGATCACTTATCCAAGGTCTCCAAGTCAAGGGCCTCTCTCTGCAACCCTAGAGTGAAGCCTGCAGGGCATCTCTCCTACAATGGCTGTGCATGGCCCACAGCCTAACAATTAAAGCCCTATTCTGGCTGAGTGGTTCAGTTCCAGACTCTGGACAATGCTTAAAATCACCTGCACTCTCACCCTAGGTCTCCCAAGTTAACCTAGTGCCCAAGTCCAAAAACAAAACAACCCTCAGGAAAGTCCCTCCCTGTCTGCTATATTGATGCTGTTGTAGGTGCAGCCATGGCAGCCACCAAGGCCTCAGACCAAATGTAACCACTTGACACTTCTCCACGGCTTTTGTCTTCCTCCTGAGGTCCAGAAGTCTCTTGCTATCTCCCTGCATCCCCAAAGGGAAGTTTCTGGGCAGAAGCCACAATCCAGAGATGCCTGGAATCTTATCTCCCTAATCTCACTACTCCCAGTTGCAAAGAAGCTGTTACTTGGCTGCCGTCTTGCTCTACCCTCATATCCCACCAGATTGGTAATTTGTGACTTCATTATAATTTGTTCCAGAAATATAATGATCTCCTTCTTGATATCATTTATGAGTCAGCTATCATTCAGCATAAGGTTATTTGGTTTCCATAATTTTATTTGGGTACAAAGATTGGTGTTGCTATTGAGTTCAACTTTGATTCCGTGATGGTCTGAGAAGATACAAGGGATAATTTCAATTCTTTTGAATTTTTTGAGATTAGCCTTGTGACCTAAGGTATGATCAATTTCAGAACATTATCCATGGTCTATGATAAGAATGTATATTTAGTTTTGTTAGAATAAAGTGTTCTATAAATGTCTGTTACGTCCATTTGGTCTAGGGTCTTATTTAAGTCCATTATTTATTTGTTTAGTTTTTGCTTGGAGGATATGTCCAGTACTGCAAATGCAGTGTTAAAATATCCAACTATTATAGTTTTGGAAGATATCATATTGTTCAGATCAGTTAGGGTTTGTTTTATACATTGAGGAGCATTCATATAGGTTGCATAGATGTTAACTGTTGAAATCTGTTCATATTGTGTGTTTCCCTTCTCCAGTATGTAGTGTCCATCTTTGTCTTTCATTATTTTTGTTGCTTTGAACCCTATTGTTTTGGCATATAAGATTGCAACCCCAGCTTTTTCCTGCTTTCCATTTGCCTGGACTACTATTGCCCATGTCTTCACCCTGAATCTTGTTTTATCTTATGAGGTAAGGTGAGTTTCTTATAGTCCACAGATATCTGGCCTGAGTTTTTGTATACATTCAGCCAGCCTGTGCTCCTTTAAAGGAGAGTTAAAACCATTCACATTAATTGAGAGAATTGATAGATATAGCACAGTTTGATCATATTGTTTTTCAGAATTTCAGAGCTTAATTTTATGCCTCTCCCCATTGTGGATGCTGGGCTTTGTTCTTTATTTTCTGGGTAGGTTTACTTTTGTGGTGTACCCTCATGTTGATTGTTATGAAGAATTATTTCCTGTAGAGCTGGTTGAATCATGGCAAATTTCCTCAGCATATGGTTGGCAGTAAAGTACTTCATTTCTCCATCACAAATGAAATTCAGTTTAGCAGGGTATAGGCTTCTGGGATGGAAATTTTTGTTTAAGAAGGTTGAAGTTTGATGACCGTCCTTTTCTGCCTAGGAAATTTTCAGTTGAAAGATCTGCACTCATTTTTATACTTTTCCCTTTGTAAGTAATACTTTCTTATACCTGGCTGGTTGCAGAAATTTCTCCTTCATGTTAACACTAGCAAAATTAATCACAATGTGTCTAGGAGATGCTTTGTTTGGTTGAGTCATGATCAGATTCTGAAACAATCTACTGAGTTTTTGTGTCTCTTGTAATACTTGGGAAATTTTCTACCATAATGTCTTGGAGTGGAGACTCAATGCCTTTAGGATGATCCTCTTCTCCTTCAAAAATCCCTATAATTTGGATCTTTGATCTTTTGGAATGATCCCATAACTCTCTGTTCTTTTTCTCCATTATTCTGCCTCTTGGAATGTTTGAGATACTTCCAAAGTCTTATCTCCCTTAACTGAGATTTTTTTCTTTACTCTCCTCAATTCTATTTCTGAAGGATTCTACCATATTTTGAAGATCCTCAAATATCTTTTAAATTCCTTACATTCTGCTGTATCCTTCCTCATTATGTCTGTATCCTTGGTGACTTTGTCTTTGCATTAATTAATTTCTTCATACAACTTCTGAACTATATTTTCTTCTCTGTTTCCATCTTTTCTTTCATTCCATTATGTTATTTTCCACCCATATTCTAAATTTTATTTCTGAAATTTCAGCAATTTCTTTGTGGATGAAATTCTGTTGTATTTTCATATCCCCAGGAGGGATTGATTTGCTCTGATTTTTCATGTTGACAAGTTTCAGCTGGAAGATCTGCAATCATCTTTAGATGTACTTCTGATGATTCTGTCTCATGAGTATTTTCAGCTTCTTCTTTTTCTTTGTTTTTAATATGTTAATTATACTCTTTTAGTTGAATTGACAAGTTGTCCATGATAAGTCTACTCCTCACCATTGCAGTGCCATCACTGCACTTCAAAAGCAGACAAGTGGTGAATCCACAGCCCCAGACAGTGTCTCCAGGGAGATAAGAATCAATAGGCTCCGAGTACTGGCTTAGAGATCCAATAAATGTCACTCTGCCAGTCCTGGCTCCTTCCACCAAATCAAGCTCACTAGGCTGCCAAACTGACATTGCTGGCCTAGAGTTCAGGAGAGATTCTTGTGCACTGGGCACCATTCAGCCAATCAAGTGCTGAGGTCTGCAGCTCTGTGGACAGTGTAGGCCCAGAGCTTAGACAAAGTTGCTCAGTTACCAGGCACCGCTTGCCCAGTCAAGCTCAGGGGGCTACCTCCCAGTGGGGGATTCAGGTCTAAAGTTCATGTAAGAGTTGCTCATGCACCAGGCACAGCCCACCCAATTGAGCTCAGAGAACCTCCACCCAGTAGAGAGTGCAACGTAATATAAATTAGCAGCGTAATATAAAATATCCTTGGTTACCATATGGAACACTATTTTATGGATGGGAGATATTTCTTTCTGATATTTCCTCAAAGCGTAACAAAGACATATAAAATGACATTCTTCAATTAAGCTAAAAAATAATTTGTCCCTTTATTCTTGAAAGTTTATAGAGACTCTTGGCAAGATTATAGAAAGTTTTAAAAGAAGGTCAGTTTAGAAAACTTTTTTATCACTATTAATACTTAATTGTTTGCAAACCATTTTGTTTCCTGAAATTTTGGCAGAAATTAATATACCCTTTATGTAAAGTCCATTACAGGGAAAGACATCTGTAATAAATAATTCCCTACATTGAATATTTTCTGGTGCTTCAAAGTTGTAATTATGTGCAACCTAAATAGAAAGTGTACTTTTACACCCTGTTTATTATTGCTTCTATTTTTATTACAATGTGACTATAAGAATTAGAAGCTATATCTTCAAATAATATTTATACTTTTCTGAGTTTCTAGTCTGCTATTATTATATATTTAAAAGTTTATGGTAGTATTATGTTAAAAAGTTAAGTATGAGTGCAGATTAGTCCTTGTTTAAGAGCTGAAAAAATTCTAAATAATACATTAAATCAATTTTTTCAATGTATTTTTTTTTTTTGAGATAGATTCTCATTTTGTCACCATTGGTAGAGTACCATGGCATTATAACTCACAGCAACCTCCAACTATTGGGCTTAAGTGATTTTCTTGCTTAGCCTCCTGAGTAGTTGTGAGTATAGATACCTGCCACAATGCTGATTTAGTTTAGGATATGAGGACTTGCTGTTGCTCAGGGTGGTCTTGAATCTGTGTGCTCAGGTAATCCACCCATGTAAGCCTCCCAGAGTATTAGGATTACAGGCATGAGACATCGTGCCTGGACATTTTTTCAATCTATACCAGAATGTAAATATTTTTATATATAAAGATGGTTATATATTTATTACTACTAAGGATTTCTCTAGAATTTTATATTGTTTGTGAAACAATGGTATAGGTAATCTTTAAAACTGGTATATCTTGAAATTCTTATTTCCTCATATTAGTTAAATAATTAGTATATTCTTCAAGATGAGATGCTGAAGTATCTAATAATATCTTATTTAAGCTTCTTTTCCAAACTGAATTTTTATTTTACCCAAGGACTTCCTATTCTTAGTAGTGAAATGTGTATGCTTGTGTGCGTATGTGTGTGGGCATGTTTCCAACACTGTGATAGGCACTTGTGGCTGACACTACCACTGCCCATCAGTGTATATCTTATTTATTCAAGAGAATCCCATTTTTGATCAGGGCATATTGATGCTCACATTAGAACACTTTGTTACTAGAATCTCTTGAAGTCATGCATGGCCATGTAAATAAAATCTAGAAGTACAAATTTTGTGTATTTTGAAAATTATTTTTAAACAAGAGGGAGAATACTCTTATATTTCTATTTCTTGTTCTCTAATGCAGCTGTAATTTAGGGCTGGTGAAAACCCTCACATTATTCCACAGAAGCAGAAACCTACTACACCCAAGATGGTCTTTGTTTTCTGTAGCATAATTTCAAAATGAGTTGTTATTATAATTCTCCTTGTTATGAAGCAGTGCATAAATATTTTTTCTCTTTCCTTTAGGCATTTTCCTTTATCACAGTGTAATGGAAGGTCACTTGCTATCTTTAGCACAAAAGATCTGGAGTAAAATATTTGAAGCACAAGTAGCCAAAAGTAGTTTCTGTTTCATATCTGATAGAGCCCCAATTAGGGTATGTGCATAAAATTATTGCATAATACCCATGAGCTTATTACTAAGAACTCTCTTTAGCAAACATTGAAGTTATCTGCGTTAGTATCCAATATCTATGTGCTAACTTTTGGCTCTTTGGGACACTCTGTTATCATTATTCTGTCCTTTTCCTGTTGTGTCAAACTTTCCTTTCCTTGGTTCTCTTCACTCAGGTCCCTGTTATCTAATACAATTAACAACATCCATTATTAATGGCTAATAATGGCTTAATGAGCAACCCTTCTCATGTAATGTTCTCCTTTTCACAAAGCATTCAGTGTCTTAACACAAATGAATAAATAATATGAGAGCTTCAGTAAAATCAGTGAGGAAGATATAGCTGAAGAATATTACAGGCTGAAGGGACAATCTTCGTATTGAACATGACCTGTTTTAAAACTGAGAAAACAAAGCCCAGGTAGAAATAGTCAGTTGCTTGTGGTGTAAGTGCTTATTAGTGGCAAATCAAAGACTAGATGCCAGATTTACTAATTCCCATTTCAGAACTCTTTCCACCTCACCACATTAGAGAAGGTAATCCTTTTGGCTACAATCAAATCAACATGTCAAAGGCATTCACTCTATAAACATGTTCACCATAACAACTTTCAAAGTATTTTGCAGTCATTTCCATCTAATACTAGTAAACTATATATAAAAATGTTTCAAAAATTTATGAAACTCAATTTTATTTTAGTAATATCAAATCTTATCCTCTATTAATGCTATTGGAAGTTTAAAAATAAATAAATATCACCTCTAAAAGAGAATCAAAGTGATTTTAATTTTAGAATGTACCTTTCCTAAGAACACATGTTATCTTGTTCAAGATGATGATAGGCACTTCAAAAGGTTTTAGGCTTCCTGTGAAAATCTTCTATTCTAAAATATATGCTGACAATGAGGGTTTAATTTTATGTATGAAGAAACGAGGCACATTATCCGACCTAAAACTGATATCATTTTAATGTAATGAGTGATTTTTATAGTTTTATTATTTAATTGCTCAAAAAATCAACTCTCTTATATCATTAGAAATATTGTTATATGGTTTGTATTGAAGGTTTTCTTTTAATTTTTAAAATTATAACTTAATTTGTTTGTAGATGCTATCTTTTATCTGTGATCTTTTCTGAGAACTTCCTGGCTAGTACATAAAAGGCTGCAATTAATTTTCCAATGGACACCAATAAACACCCCTATAAAGGCAGAAGTCCTTTGCCACTTGGCACGAATAGAAATGACTGCATGTGAGTGGCAAAAGTAATTTCAGCCATAAGGCAAGAAGTTATTTCACCTGAATAATCATGAGTAATAGCAGATATGTCATATTAACTTTCATTCTACCTTTAATATTTTACTATAACTATTAATATTTTAGACCATGTATGTCTCATTTATAAAACATTTTATTGCCAGGATAGTCAGTATTGTCCAACACTAGAAGGCTGAAATTATTGACTTTGAATATACATATATGGTAATATTTAAAAGTTCAAAACCCTAAGACAGTAAAAATTTTGAAAAATAAATATATATTTTTGTATGAAGGCTTTTGGAGATAGTAGAGAATGGAATACTGGGAACATGTGACAGTTACTCTGCCATGATTGGCTACTTATTTGTAACTACTACCTCAAAATTAAGTTATTTAAACAACAGACCTTTTATTATATCCCAAATTTTGGATGTCATGAATTCAGGGATGTCACATCTAACAACATAGTATATTCTCTGATGGTTTAGTGAGGCAATTCTGCAATACTTGGATGGTAGTTCATTTGTTCTACAAGGTCCACAATGGCTTTGATCACAGGTTAGGCACAGTGTTGAGGACAACTATACTTAGCTAGACTATTTTCTCTTTCAATGTAGTATCAGTTTCTCCACAGTCTCTGAAGCATTTCAATCAGACTTCCTATCAGATGACTCAGCACTCTGAGGGTGAATATTCTAAGAGATAGAAATTTACGTCATTGTTTTCTTTTTTCTTTTTTTCAGTTTATGGCCTGGGTCAGGTTTGAACCCACCACCTCCTGTATGTGGGGCTGTCACCCTATTCCTTGATCCACAGGCACCACCCAAACCATTGGTTTCTTAAAACCAAGGCATGGAAACTGACATTCTGTCAGTACTACCATTACTCTATTAGTTAAAACAATCACAGAGCACATGGGAAAGGGGCATAAAGAGACTCAAGGGAAAGGGGCATAAAATCTTACTTTATGATGAGAGTAGTGTCAAAGAATATGTAGACATTTTTAATCTGATAGAATTACCTACTATTTTTTATGACAACAAAATTATCACAAACTAGACTACTTCTATACCAAGCTTCTGTTCTTTGAAAGGTGCATTTGTACATAACTATGAATGGAATTGCTACATTTGTAAATAATGTGACCATGTAATCTTGGGTCACTTTAGCAATCTCACTTACTTTTGTTTTTATTCACAATGAAGTTAGTATTTATTATAATCCCCAGATATGTATGTGTAAGGATGACATTTTAGTTACAAGTGTCTTTTTATGCAGTGCTTGAAATGTACTCCAGGAACTTCTCTTTCAATGAAAGCTATTATAAAATTCTGTTCTATCACTTTTTTTTTTTTTTTGAGACAGAGCCTCAAGCTGTCACCCTGGACAGAGTGCCGTGGCATCATAGCTCATGGCAACCTCCAATTCCTGGGCTCAAGCGAGTCTCCTGCCTCTGCCTCCCAAGTAGCTGGGACTACCACAACACCAGCCACTTTTTTTTTTTGGTTGTAGCCGTCATGTTGTTTGGCGGGCCCGGGCTGGATTCGAACCGGCCAGCTTAGGTGTACATGGCTGGCGCCTTAGCCCATTGAGCCACAGGCGCCGAGCCTGTTCTATCACTTTTGTCTTCAGTGACAAAGATTTTTTTATTATTATTAAATCACAGCTGTGTACATTAATTCATGGCACTTAAGTATTGACCATGTTGGTTTCAGCTTTTTCTGTGTAGGATAATTTTCATTCATCCTAAAAATAATGGTATTTCCTTATTTGGCTTATTTATAAAGTGAAAATGGCTACGTTTCTTTTTTGTTTTTTTAAATTGTTGGGGATTCATTGAGGGTACAAAGAACCAGGTTGCACTGATTGCATTGTTAGGTAAAGTCTCTCTTGCAACAGTGACTCCTCCCCAAGGGGTGTGTCACAATCCATAATCCCAACACCTCTCCTTCATTCCCTCTCTCTGTACACCACTTTCACTCACCTCCCCCAATGTGTGCTAGGTCATTAATTGTCCTCATATAAGAATTGAGTACATAGGATTTTTGATTCTCCATTTTTGTGATGCTTTACTAAAAATAATGAGTTCCACTTCCATCCAGGTTAATATTTTACAACTTGTTAGTCCCCTCCTGGGTTGGTGGGCATTTAGGGTGTTTTGACATTTTGCTGATTGTAAATTGATCTGTGATAAGCAGTATAGTGCAAAAGTCCTTGTAAAAATTGGATTTTTTTTTCTTAGAGGTAGATACCCAGTAATGGTATTGCAGAGTCAATTGGGAAGTCTAATTGAAGTTCTTTGAAGATTCTCCATAATTCTTTCCAAAAAGGTAGTATTACTTTGCAGTCCCACCAGCAATGTGGAAGGGTTCCCTTCTCTTCATGTCTAAGCCAGCATCTATAGTTTTGAGATTTTGGGATGCAGGATATTCTCATGGGGGTTAGGTGATATCTCAGGGCAGTTTTGACATGCATTTCTCTGAAGAGTAGGGATCATGATAATTTTTTAATATGTTTTGTAACAATTTATCTATCTTCTTTAGAGAAGTTACGATTCATTTCTTTTTACCAAAGATATAAGGGGATTATTGGCACTTTTCATATTGATTAACTTGAGTTCTCTATGGATCCTAGTTATCAAGCTTTTGTCTGATTCATAATGTGCAAATATTCTTTCCCATTGTGTAGGTTGCCTATTTGCTTTGGTTTTCTTCTTAGCTGTACAAAGCTTTTCAATTTAATTAAGTCCCATTTGGGGTTTTTTTGTGTTGTTGTTGTCATTGCAATTGCCACAGAAGTATTCTTTCTAAAGTCTTTCCCCAGGCTGATATCTTCAAATATGTTCCCTCCAATTTCAGCTAGGATGTTTATTTTTGTAGATTTGGATCTTTTAACCACCTGTAATTAATTTCTTCTATTATTGTTGGGGATTCATTGAGGGTACAAGGAGCCAGGTTTCATTGATTGCATTTGTTAGACATAGAACCTCTTATAATTGTGTCTCGCCCCCCAAATGTGTACCAAACATCATTACCCCTGACACTCTCCCTCCTTGCCCCTTTCCACTCTCTCCATCCTCACCCCCACTATGTACTTGGTCATTAATTGTCCTCATATGTGAATTGAGTATATAGGATTTTTGCTTCTCCACTCTTGTGAAGCTGTACTAAGATAATATTTTCCATGTCCATCAAGGTTAACACACACAAAAAGTATATTTTTTAGTGGCTGAATAGTATTCTATGGTATACATGTACCACATCTTAATCCATTTCTGGGTTAGTGAGTATTTTGGCTTTTTCCATGTTTTGGTGATTGTAAATTGAGCTGCAATAAATAGTCTAGTGCAAGTGTCTTTACGGTAAAAGGACTTTTTTTTTTTTCTGGGTAGATGCCCAGTAATGGGATTGCAGTATCAAATGAGAGGTCTAGTTTGAGTTCTTTGAGAGTTCTCCATAATTCCTTCCAAAAGGGCTGTATTCATTTGCAGTCCTATCAGCAGTGTAAAAATGTTCTCTTCTCTCCACATCCACACTAGCATCTGCAGTTTTGAGATTTTGTGATATGGGCCATTCTTGTTGGGATTAGATGATATATCAGCGTACTTTTAATTTGCATTTGTCTAATAATTAGGGACAATGAGCATTTTTCAAATGTTATGTATTCGTTTTCTTTGCTGTCTCCTTAGTGTAGCAAAGCTTTTCAGTTTAATTAAGTCCCATTTGTTTATTTTTGCTGTTGCAATTGCCATGGAAGTCGTCCTCATAAAGTCTTTCCCTAGGCTGATAGATTCAAGTGTTTTCCATGATCTTTCTTTGAGGTTTTTTATTGTTTTATGCCTTTGATTTAAGTGTTGTTGGTTTTTTTTTTTTTTACATGTGTTTATTAGGTTTCCACTTTTTGCCTTCACAGAATTTAAAAGGCTTAAAATTTAATAACAATAACAATATTTAGGATAAGGACTGGAAACAAAGACATAAAGAATGAATGACAATAAATACATTCAAAAAAGAAAATAAATGGGGTGGCTCCTGTGGCTTATGGAGTAGGGCGCCAGCCCCATATACCAAAGGTGGCAGGTTCAAACCTAGCCTTGGCCAAACTGCAAAACAGAAAAATAGCCAGGCGTTGTGGCTGGTGCCTGTAGTCCCAGCTACTCAGGAGGCTGAGGCAAGAGAATCATCTAAGCCCAGGAGTCGGAGGTTTCTGTGACCTGTGTGATGCCACGGCACTCTACCAAGGGTGATAAAGTAAGACTCTGTCTCTACAAATAAATAAATAAATAAATAAAAAGAAAAAAGATGATTACTGCATCAAAATACTAAGCAATATTAATAATAATAATGCCAAGAAAGTAATGTTCACATTGTCAGGTAAAAGAATATCTATTATAGAATTCTTTTACTCTGATGCTCAGTATGAAGTCATCAGTTAACTTCTTACTTTTTTCCAAACTCTCCAAAAATAGACAACTAATATTATATAAATAAGAGTAAAAGACAGTTTCAAAAAACAGATCATGCCAAATCTTATAGACAATAGGAAAAACAGAAATATTTCAAAATCATTCTACTTGATATGGATATACCTGATATTTAAATTGGAGAAAATATATTGTTATAAAGGGAAATTACAAAAATATTTCACTTATAAATGAGGATACAATATCCTAAAAAACATATTGACAAGTTGAATTAAAAATGAATGTTTAATGGGGGCATGAGAAAAATGGCCGACTGGAAGCAGTTTCTGACAGGCTCCTGTCCAAAAGGGAAGATAACCTCCAGAAACTGCCCAATTGAGCCAAAGACTTGGAGCCCAGCTGAGAGAGAGAAGTGATAACTGCAGGTTACCTCTGCTGAGGCAAGCTGTGACTTCAAGAAACCAAGCTTCAGGCAGAAAAACTTAAATAAAGTTTTCTGTCATTCTGAACTTCCAGGACATCCTTCCCACCTTACCTGATGCACCAGAAGCCTGACCTCTGCTGAAACTGAGGGAGGAGGACTTTAGCAGTGCCCACTCTCCCTGTCTGCCAGATGAGGGGTTCCAGCAGGTAAAAGACTCTGGGGCTCCACCAAGGCCCCACTAGACCCCAGGACAGGGACTTCACCAGGACTCCTGCATGGTCTGATTGACACCTTGCTGGGCCTTGGACCACCACCAGCAGTGGCCAGGAACTCCGCAGGGCCCCCTGAGAGGCCCCGACTGGCACCCTTCTGGGCCTTGGTACATGGCCAGCAGTAGCCAGGAACTTTTCTGGGACTCCCACCTGACTCCAATTGACACCCCACAGGGCCTTGGCCTACCACCAGCAGTGGCCAGCAAGTCCACTGGGACTGTCTGCACCGATATGTGCCCCACCCAGCCCAGATTCATGCCACAGGCCCACAGCCCACAGCAACAAGGAACTCCACTATGCCCAGACCCTTTTACATTCCTGATTGGCAACCCACCAGGCCCTGGCCCACCACCAGCAGCGGACTCCTCCGGGACTCCCACATGGCGCCAATCTGTGCCCCACCAGGCCATGGCCCACTGCCCGCCGGGCACCCCACCTGACTCCAATCTGTGCCCTCAGGCCCGCTGCCCACAGGAACTCCACTCCGCCAGGACCACCTGGCATGCTGCTGCCAGCAGTGGCCAGGAACTCCGCAGGGACTCCCTACCCTGATTGACACCCCCTCTGGCCATGGCCTGCCACTAGCAGTGGCCAAAAAGTCTGCCGGGACCCCCATACGGCTCTGATCCCCTCCCTCCAGGGCTTGGCCCTCCTCTTGCAGCAGCCAGGGACTCCACCAGGCATCAGCTCACTACCTGCTGTGGTGAGGGACTCCACTGGGACCCACACGCCTGGCCTCCACCTGCCGCCCACACCAGCCAGGGACTCTTCCAGAAACCTGCCAGGCCTCTGCCTGTCTGCCAAGGCCAGGAACTCTGGGCGCCACACAACCCTCCTCCACCCATACCCTCTCTGCCTCCGTACAGACCCTGCCGATCTGGCCAGGGACTCAGCAGGCTGTGCAACCCATGCCCTCCCTCTGGATCCCACTTCCCAGCCACAGACTGCTGGAGGAATGGGCTCCCTTTGCAAAGGCCACCGGGTGCCCCATCCTATGCCTTGCTGTTGATCTGGGAGTACCACACTCCAGAGCTGCTCCCACAGCCAAAACTCCCTGGGTGGGGCAGTACCAGAGGAGCCGTACAAGGTCATTCCCTATGAAGATTTAGCAACAACAGAGTTATCCTGCCGGGGTCTGATCTGGGAGAGACACCTCCCCAACTATGAGGAAGGTCATAAGTAATAGTGAAAAATTATCATGAGGCAGAATCAACAGAAGAACTCTGGCAATATGAATAATCAGATTAGATCAACTCCCTCAAGGAACAACAAGGTAGATACAGCACACGATCCCTTGAATAAGCAAATGGCTGAGATGTCAGAAATCAAATTCAGTATGGATATCAAATAAGATCAGCAGAATGGAGGAAAAGATGGAATTAGAATTTCAAGTAGTAATCAAAAGATGACCCAAAAGATGTCTCAAGAATTCGATGAATTCAAAGACAAAATGACCAAAGATTGTGACACATTGAGATAAGAAGTTGTAGCCCTCAAAGATCTGAGAAATACAGTAGAATCCCTCAGTAACAGATTGAAGCAAGCAGAAGAAAGGATTTCTGACATGGAAGACAAAGCTTTTGAACGCTCCCAAACTTCCAAACAGGTAGAGAAATGGAAGGCAAAAATGGATCATTCTCTCAGATAGCTCTGGGATAACTCGAAGAAAACCAATATTCACCTTATACGGATACCTGAAAACGATGAAGTGGCATCACAGGGCACAGAGTCTCTTCTTTATGAGATTATGAAAGAGAACTTTCCAGACATGCCAAGAGACTCTGAAAGGCAGATAGCAGACAGTTTGAGAACCCCTGCATGACTCAATCCAAATAAGACATCCCCCAGGCACATCATAATGAACTGCACTAAATTTAAAATGAAGGAGAAAATTCTGAAAGCAGCCAGATGTAAGAAATCAATTGCCTACAAGGGGAAGAATATTAGAATAACTTCAGATCTCTCTGATCAAACCTTACAAGCTAGAAGAAAATGGTCATCGACTTTTAATCTCCTGAAACAAAATAACTTGCAACCCAGGATAAACTTAGTTTACCCAGCTAAACTTTGTTTCATGTATGATGGAGAAATGAAATACTTCAATGACATGCACATGTTGAAGAAATTTGCTATAACTAAACCAGCTCTCCAGGATATTCTCAGACCTATCTCTATAATGACCAGTGTAATCCTCCACCACAAAAATAAATTCACCCAGAAATTTTTATTAAATTTCAACTTCCACAGTGATAAAAGTATTAAAAATGTCCACTGGACTTTCTAAAGATTTATCATTACTTTCAATTAATATGAATGGTTTAAATTGTCCTCTAAAGAGGCATAGGTGGGATGACTGGATACCAGAACTCAGGCCAGATATTGACTGCATACAAGAAGCTCATATAACCTTAAAAGATAAATTAAGACTCAAAGTGTAGGGATGGTCATCTATATGCCAGGCAAATGGAAAACAGAAAAAAGCAGGTATTGCAATCTTATTTGCAGGTACAATAGGCTTTAAACCAACCAAAGTAAAGAAAGATAAAGATGGACATTTCATATTTGTTGAAGGTACTACTCAATATGAAGAGATTTCAATTATTAATATTTATGTACCTAACCAGAATGCACCTCAATTTATAAGAAACACTCTAATAGACATGAGTAACTTGATTTCCTCCAGATCCATAGTAGTTGGAGATTTTAATATTACTTTAGTAGTGTTGGATAGAGCCTCCAAAAAGAAGATAAGTAAAGAAATTTTAGATTTAAACTTAACCATTCAACAACTGGATTTAACAGACATCTATATAACATTTCATCCTAATAAAATTAAATACACATTCTTCTCATCAAGCGCATGGAACATACTCCAAAATAAATCACATCTTATTTCACAAGTATAACCTCAGCAAATTTAAAAAATAGAAATTATGTTTTGCATCTTCTCTGACCATCATGGAATAAAAGTTGAACTCAATAACAGGAATCTGCATGCTCATACAAAAAACATGGAAATTAAATAACCTTATGCTGAAGGATAGATGGGTCATAGACAAGATTAAGAAGAAAATTATCAAATTTTTGGAACAAAACAACAATGAAGACACAAATTATCAGAACCTCTGGGATACTGCAAAAGGAGTCCGAAGAGGGAAATTTATAATACTGCAAGCCTTCCTCAAGAAAATGGAAAGAGTGAAAGTTAACAACTTCACGGGACAACTTAAACAACTGGAGAAGAAATAACATTTCAACCAAAACCAAAAGAATTATACAACAGATCAGTAAATCAACAAGTTGATTTTTTGAAAAAGTCAATAAAATAGATAAAACTTTGGCTCACCTACCCAGAAAAAAAGAGTAAAATCTCTAATTTCATCAATCCAAAATGGTAAAGATGAAACAACAACAGACCCTTTAGAAATTCAAAAAATCCTTAGCGAATATTACAAGAACCTTTACTCTCAAAAAACATGAAAATCTGAAGGAAATTCACCAGTACCTGGAAGCATGCCACCTACCAAGACTTAGCCAGAATGTAGAGGAAATGTTTTAACAGGCCTATATCAAGTTCTGAAATAGCATCAGCTATAAAAAATGTCCCTAAAAAGAAAAGCCCAGGACCAGATGGCTTCAAGTCAGAATTCTACCAAAGATTTAAAGAAAAACTAGTACCTACATTACTAAACCTCTTCCAAAATACACAAACAGAAGGAATACTACCCAACACATTCTATGAAGCAAACATCACCTTGGTCCTCAAACCAGGGAGAGACTCAACAAGAAAAGAAAACTATAGACCAATATCACTAATTAATATTGATGCAAAAATATTTAACAAGATACTAACAAACAGAATCCAACAATACATCAAACAAATTATACAACATGACCAAGTGGGCTTTATCCCAGGGTCTCAAGGCTGGTTCAGTATACATAAATCTATAAATGTAATTCAGTACATAAACAAAGTAAAAAATAAAGACCATAAGATTCTCTCCATTGATGGAGAAAAATCTTTTGACAATATCAAGCATCCCTTCATGATCAGAACATGTAAAAAAAAAAAAAAGGTATAGAAGGGACATTTCTTAAACTGATAGAGGCCATCTACACTACAGCAAACTCACAGCCAATATCATAATGAATGCAGTTCAGTTGAAACCATTTCCACTTAGTTCAGGAACCAGGCAAGGTTGCCCATTGTCTCCATTACTCTACAACATCATAGTGGAAGTTTTAGCCATTGCAATCAGGGAAGAAAAGGTGATCAAGAGTATCCACATAGAGTCAGAAGAGATCAAACTTTCACTCTTCACAGATGATATAATTGTATATCTGGAAAACACCAGGGATTCTACTAAAAAACTTTTAGAAGTACTCAGGGAATACAGCAATGTCTCAGGCCACAAAATCAACACCCATATATCTGTAGCCTTTATATATACCAACAATATCCAGGCCGAAAAACAGTCAAGGACTCTATTCCTTTCACAGTAGTGCCAAAGAAGGTGAAATATTTGGGAGTTTATCTAACAAAGGACATGAAAGATCTCTATAAAGAGTACTATGAATCTTTAAGGAAAGAAATACCTGAAAATGTTAACAAATGAAAAAATATACCATGCTCATGCCTGGGAAGAATCAACATTCTTAAAATGTCTACACTACCCAAAGCAATATATAATTTTCATGCAAGTCCTATCAAAGCTCCATTGTCATATTTTAAAGATCTCAAAAAATAATACTTCATTTTATATGGAATCAGAAAAAAACCTCAAATAGCCAAGACTTTACTCAGAAATAAAAACAAAGCAGGAGGAATCATGCCAACAGACCTGAGACTCTACTATAAATCAATAGTGATCAAAACAGCATGGTACTGGCACAAAAACAGAGAGGTAGATGTTTGGAACAAAATAGAGAACCAAGAGATGAATCCAGCTACTTTTTATTATCTCTTGCCTTGAATTTAAGTCATTTATCCATCTTAAATCAATTTTTGTGAGTGGAGAAAGGTGCGCATTCAATTTCAGTCTTTTACATGTGGATATCCAATTATCCAGCACCATTTATTGCATAGGGAGTCTTTCCGCCAGTGAATGCTCTTGTTTGGTTTATCAAAGATTAGATAGCTGTAAGTTATTGGTTTCATTTCCAGGTTTTCTATATGATTCCAAGTATCCATATCTCTATTATTGTGCCAGTACCATGGTATTTTGACCTCTATGGCCTTGTAACACAGCCTAAAATCTGGTATGGTGCTACCCCTGGCTTTGATTTTATTACTTGAACTGCCCTAGCTGTATGAGTTTTTTTCTGGTTCCATATAAAGTGCAGAATTATTTTTTCCAGGTCTTGAAATTATGATGTTGGTATTTTAATAGGGATGGCATTGAATCAGTAAATTGCCTGGGAAGTATAGATATTTGAACAATGTTGATTCTTCCCAGCCATGAGCATGGTATTTTCTTCCATTTATTAAAGTCCTCTGCTATTTCCTTCCTTAGGGTTTCATAATTTTCTTTACGGAGGTCTTTCACTTCTTTTGTTAGGTATATTCCTAAGTATTTCATTTTCTTTGGTGCTATGGTGAAGGGGGTTATGTCCTTAATTAACCTCTCATCTTGACTGTTGTTGGCATATACAAAGGCAACTGACTTGTGGACATTGACTTTATATCCTGAGACTTTACTGTTTTTTTGATGACTTCTAAGAGTCTTGTAGTTGAGTCTTTGTGGTTATCTAAGTACAAGATCATATCATCAGAATAAAAGGAGAGTTTGACCTCTGCACCCATCTGCATGCCGTTTATTTTCTTGTCTTGTCTAATTGTATTGGCTAAAACTTCCAGCACTATGTTTAATAGTGATTTAAGTCTTGATTGATTTACGTCTTTCATCCATCTTTAATCAATTTTTGTGAGTGGAGGAAGGTATGGGTCCAGATTTAGTCTTTTACATGCGGATATCCAGTTCCCCCTAGCACCATTTATTCAATAAGATTTGTTTTCTCCAGTGTATGTTCTTTGGTTTATCAAAAATAATGTTAATTTCAACTCATGGTTTTCTATTCTGTCCCAGATTTCTACGTTTCTATTTTTGTGCAAGTACCATGCTGTTTTATCACTACGGCCTAGTAGTACAGCTAAAGTTTAGTAGATTAATGCCCTGGATTTTTCTTTTTATTGGTAAGAATTGCCTTGGGTATGTTTTTTTTTTTTTTTTTCTGATCCTGTACAAAATGAGGAATTATTTCTCCAAGTCTTGAAAGTATGATGTTGGTATTTTAATGGGGATGACATTGAATCTTTAGATTTCTTTGTGAAGTACAGACATTTTAATAATTTTTAATTCTTCCCAGCCATGAGCATGGTATGTTGTTCCATTTGTTAATATCTTCTGATATTTCTTTTCTTAGGATTTTGAAATAATTTATAGAGGTCCTCCACCTCTTTTGTGAGGTATATTCTGAGGTATTTCATTTTCTTTGAATCTGTAAAGAGGATTGTGTCCTTGATTAGCTTCTTATGCTGACTGTTAATTTTAAATCCTGAGACATTACTGTATTTTTTGATCACTTCCAGGTGCCTTATGGTTGAGCCCTTGGAATTCTCTAAGTATAAGATCATATTGTTCAAAAAGAGGGAGATTTTAACCTCCTCTTCCCCTAATTGGATGCCTTTAATTTTATTCTCTTGCCTGATTATATTGGCTAGAACTTTCAGCAATGTGATGAATAGTAGTGGTAACAGAGGACAACATGCTCTGGTTCCAGTTCTAAGTGTAAAATCTTTCCGTTTTACTCCACTCAGTAGAATATTTGCCTTGGGTCTCTCATAGATCAGTTTCAATAATGTTCCACCTATGTCCATATTCTTCAGTTTTTTTTTTTTTTTAATTTGAAAAGGATGCTGAATTTTATCAAATGTTTTTCTGCATCTATCTTAGGATCATATGTTATTTATTTTTGCTTCTGTTGAAATACTGAATTATAATTATAGATTTACATATGTTAAACCAGACTTACATCCCTGGAATGAAACATACTTGATCATGATGTATGAATTTTTTAATGAGGAGCTGTGATCTCTTTGCTGGGATTTTATTGAGAATTTTTGCACCTATATTCATTAGTGAAATTGGTCTCAAGTTCTCCTTTTTAGTTAGGTTTTATCCTGGTTTTCATATCAAGGTGATGTTTGCTTCATAGAACAGTAGGGGGAAGATTCCTTCCTCCTCAATTTTTTGGAATAATTTCTGCAGTACAGGTATAGGCTCTTCCTTGAACATCTGATAGAATTCTGATATGAAGCCATCTGACCAGGGCATTTTTTGTTGGGAGATTTTATTGTTTCTTTGATCCTAGTGCTTGAAATTGGTCTGTTCAGGAGATCTTTTTCTTCCAGGCTAAGTCTAGGGAGAGGGTGTGATTCCAGATATTGATCCATTTTCTTCAAATTTTCAAATTTCTGGGCAAAGGGTTTCTTGTAGTATTCAGAGATATTCTTTTGTATCTCTGTAACATCTGTTCTTATTTCCCCTTTATAATTTATGTATGAAGTTACTAAAGATATTATTTTTCTATTTCTACTTAGTCTGGCCAAATGTTTATCTATTTTACTTACTTTTTTTAAAAAAAACAAATTGTTGTTTCATTTATGTTTTGATTGATTCCTTTATTTTCAATTTCATTAATCTATGATTTAATTTTGGAAATTTCTTTTCTTTGCTGGGTTTAGGTTTAGATTGTTCTTCTTTTCCTAATTCCATAAGATGGCTTGTGAGTTTGTTGATATTTTCTATTACTGATGTTCTGATGTAGGCATGTAAAGTGATAATTTTTCCTCTCAGGGATGCTTTTGCTGTATCCCACAGGTTTTGGTAGCTTGCATCTTCATATTTGGTATGCTCAAGGATATTAATGATTTCTTCTTTTATTTCCTCTTGCACTCAACTGTCATTGAGCATAAGGTTGTTTAATTTCCATTCCTTTGTGTGGGGTTGAAAATTTGTATTGGAGTTGAGTTCCATGTTTAATGCCTTGTGGTCTGAGAAGATACAAGATGAAATTTCAATTATTTCGATTTTGTTGAGGTTTATTTTGTTTCCTAGGATATGATCAATTTTGGAGAATGTTCCATGGGGTGATTATAAAAATGTATATTCTTTTTCTTTGTGATGGAGTGTTCCATATATGTCTATCAAGCACAATTTTTCTAGGATCAAGTTTAATTACCTTAAATTTTTGTGTAGTTTCTGCTTAGAGGATCTGTCCAGCTCTGTAAGGGGAGTAGTAAAGTCCTTTGCTGTTATCATTTTATGAGATATCATATTACTTAGACTAATTAAGGTATGTTTCAGGAATGCGGGAGCGTTTAAGTTGGGTGCATAAATATTGAGAATTGAAATGTCTTCTTGTTGTATTTTTCCCTTGACCAATATAAAGTTTCCACCTTTGACTTGACTTCTTTAAATCCACTTGTACCTGAAAATAAGATTGCAACCTTTTTTTTCTTCTGAATTCCGTTTGCCTAAAAAATTGTCTTCCATTCCTTAACTAAGAGTTTAATTTGTCCTTTGAGACTTGGTGTATTTCCTGCATACAGCAAATGGATGGCTTTTGTATTTTGTGTGTGTGTGTGTGTGTGTGTTTTTTAATCCAATCAGCCTAGAGTCAGTCTATGAATCTTCAGTGAAGAACCCAAGTCATTAACATGTATTGAAATAATTGATAAGTGTGATTGAGTTCTATTTGTCTAATTTTGTGAAAGTCCACTACTTAGTTTTATTTTCTGCATCATTGTGGAAGCAAAGTTTTATCTTTTAGTTTCTGGGTATTTAGTTCCCTGATGGCCCATCATGATAGCCAGTGTGTAGAATAGGTCTAAGTATTTCCTGTAGAACTGGTCTTGTTGTGGTAAAACTCCTTCATATTTGCATATCAGTGAAAGATTTGATTTCTTCATCAATTTTAAAGCTTAGCTTAGCAGGATATAGAATTCTTAGCTAGATGATTTTCATTTTAGCGGATTAAAAGCAGGTGACCATTGTCTTCTGGCTTGAAAAAGTTCATTTTAGATATCTCCAGTCACCCTGATGGATTTTCCCAAGTAGGTCAATTGCTGTTTACTCCTTGTGGCTTGCTTTATTTTTTATTTTATTTTTATTATTATTATTATTTTTGGTCATAACTTTGTAAAGGTTCATCGGAATATGTCTTGGAGAAACTCTATTTAAGGTGAGATGAACTGGGGTTGATATCTCTCTGAAATGAGTATGTCAGAATCTTTGGGAATATTTGGGAAATTTTTATTTATAATATTCTCTAGCATGGCTTCCATTCCTCTGGGGTGTTTTTCTTCTCTCTCTGGCATATCTATCTCTCACATATGATTCAATGTTTCATAAAGTCCAATAATTCTGTCAGTGAACATTCTGCTTTCTCTCTCTTTTTTTTTCTGCCTCTTTAACTACCTGAGTTAACTGAATAGCTTTGTCTTCTACCTCTGAGATTCTCTCTTCTGCATGGTCTAATCTTTTATTGATATTTTCTACTGCATTCTTTAAGTTCCCTAATTGACTGCTTCAATTCCTTCACCTCTGCAATATTCCTTCTTTATTCTTCTATTATTTATCTCTTATTTGATTCAGTTTTGGGATTTCCTTTTGGTTATTTTCTACTTTCTCAGCAAGTTCCTGTTAGATAATTGCACAACTTTGTATATCCCGATTATCCACTGAAAAGCTCAAACTTATGACCCACCCCCTACGGCTCTTCTCACCAGAGCAGTAACACCTTATTGGCTGTTCTACCATCCTGACACCTCCCCTAACCGAGACTATATCAGATGCCCTTGTCTTTACTCTCTCTCCTTTCTCTCCCATCTCCCCATGTGTGTCTCCTCTCCTCTTCTCTCTCCTCCTTCTCTCTCTCCACTCCTCTCTTCCCCCGTTTTTTTCTCTCTCTCTCTCTCCTCCTCCTTAATGATGCTCTGCAGCTTCCCCCATCAATAAAGACCTTTCATACAAGCCTTGGTGTTCTGTAAGTTTTGTGCCGGTTGAGTGCCCCCCCATAGAAGAAGATCCCAGCTCAAGACAGGTTTGAGGACTAGGTTGAAATCTGGTTTGCTGAGCAGAGAAACTGAGGCA